>JAAGNO010030788.1:74397-95165 GCA_033439905.1 Ceryle rudis
CTATTGAAATATGATATGTTTGGACCAGAGGAGATTGCTGCATGTTTCACTTGGAAAGTGATCTGATATCGTGACCAGGGCATTAACCAATGGTGGGGAAATTGGAGCATTATCACCCATCTCTTGTATGATAATTAGTGCTTGGAATTATCACATCTTGATTCATTTGGGAGACTCTGGACTCAGCTGTGACTTTTTTAACAAGTATACAAATAAATAAAGCAAGCAGGATTTTGGATCACTTGACAGAGAGTTGCATTTCTGAGGGATCCATAGAAGTAAACTAATGCTTGGTAGTTTAAGATTGCTATCCTGACATCTGCAGTTCCTCTCTGAAACTTTCCTGCAAAATGGAATGAGTTGGAAGTCGCTATGATAAAGGAGGAACTGAACAATATCATCTACTTTTTTCTTAATAAATGAAATGATCTTCTCTGTTCCCCAAACAATTTGAATATATTTTATTAAAAAAAAAGAGTGATTTCATATTTTTTTTTTTTTTTTTTAAGATGAGTTGAAGATTTTCAGTTTTATCTAAGTACTCTGAAGATACCTGTGCAAGAACAATTTAGTATGAAAAATCTACTGCTGCTGCATTTTAAACTTGTAGGGGTCTGGCTTGTCCTATTAAACCTACGGTTCAAAGTTCTGCAGTTCAAAACATTGGTCCCTAATGAAAAATTCTTCCTTTTCTAGTAGTTATCTCTTGTATTAAGATGTCTAGAATAAATGGGTTTCTTTACTCCTTATATAGACCTTGACTATAAAGTTGAAACAAAGTACAGCTCATCTTTCTGTTGACCTCAGCAGGCTTTGACTCCCTTAAAACTTCAGTGACATTGCTGCACAGAGACATGCTACTCTTATTTTGCCAGTCTTTACTTATTTCAGCAATTCTAATCACCACAATAAATGTATCACATCTAGGAGTTTCAGATCAGAAACAATTCTGACTGGATGTGGCTGGTGATAAATACACTGTGACTCCTAGAGTCAGATGGGGCAGGGGAGCGATTGCTGTTCCCAGTCTCTGCAGGCTTTATCAGAACAGGGCTGTGAATAAATGGTATTTCCTTGAAAATTCAAAGAAATTTCAGTGACATGTGCAGTCAGGGATTTTAGCGCCTTAATTATGTTACCAGTGAAACTGTTCTCAGATTCCTCTTGAAATGCTGGTGTTCTTACCTGTCCTTTGTGACAGTGAGGTTAAATAAGTTCAACATGACAAGCAGTGATTTACTAGAAGGGTGATATTTTGCCTGCAAGTACTTGAGACTGATAGCTTGATTGTGTGGGGTAGATCTGCTTTCTGTATGCTTCGCTAGTTGTCACTTGAGCATAGACTGAGATTAAGACATTTTCTTTGCCTTTGGATCTGTTCCAGACACTTTTTTGGACATCCCTGGATCATTTGTCTTTCAGAAGTCCAAAAAGATGTATACTATGGCCTATTTTGGTCAACCTGAAGTTGATCAGACAATGAACATCATATTCAAATGGGTATTGGCTAGGACAATTACAACACAATTAATTATTGCAATATATCACTAGTTTGCAGCCTAATCCAGGAATTCTTTACAACCTTGTGTAGTTCTGTTAATACCCATCAAGTGTGAGATCATGAAGCCCAAACCTTTCAGGATTATCCATCTGTGTACTTTTATGTATAAATAGTATTACTGAAGTCCATGGGACTCATTAGGAGTATAAAGCTATGCATGTGATTGCAGCAGTGAATCCCTAATTTGCTTTCCTTCGTTATGAATTGCTTGGCTTCAGACACGTGCATTTATATACGTGCTTATGCACATAAGCAAAATTTATCTTCTCTTCCAGCAGTGCCAAAGTAGAGCTTTCTTGACCATAAAGCAAAGAATGAGTCAAGGTTTTTGAAAACTGCTAAATACTATTATTTCTACTTTGTCATTTAGTTTTATAATGTCTGTAGTCATGCTTTTTTTGCAGTTCTTGTTGGCTCTGGGGAGACTGCTGACTGCGGAAAGACTATTCTGTTTGAGATAAAGTCTTCCTGACACTCAGAATATACCCTTTGACCTACATCCTCTATTTCTACTTTCTCATATGCACACTATTCTTTTTGTTCATGGCAAGGAAATGGATTAAAGAGATAGCAGGCAGTGTGAATTTTCAGCTCTGACAAAGCCTTGAAGCATCATCAAATAAGATTATTACTTTAAGAAGGGAAAGCAGTCTGCTTGGCTCAGCAGCCTGACAGCACATACTGACTTGTCCTTAAAGGTGCTCTCCTGGGCAAGAATTGCTGCCACGGGGCTGAATTTATCTGAGTAAGGAGTGCTGGAGTGGACACCATGGGGTTATCCACACATGGGTTTTGGGTTCAACCGGCTTTCTCTAACAGGGTTTATAAGCAAACAGTGTTTCCACTTCCAAATGTTTCAAAATATAGCCCTGCCATGTCCCTGGTAACTGCAGTCATTGGTTTCTGGACTGTGACAGCAGTCTGACTGTGTGAAGGGACACAATCCCAAGTTTCCTAATTGTTTCCTGACTGCACAGAGCACGGAGCCTATAAAAGAGTTGGGATTAAATCTGCATCCGAGCAAAACAAACAGGACCCGTTTATTGTATGCTGAAAGAGGCAGACTGGCTATAGTTTCTGGCTTTTGCATTATTGTCACCATGCTACGAACACCATGGCTGCTTCCTTTCCGTTGACAATTGAAAACTACAATATTCCATACCTTAAAAATCTAGTGTTATAGATTGTTGCATGGTTTTCCACTCATTCATGTTGCTCCTCAGTAACTTAGCAATGACCAGTCAAGATATGCACACACCATATTGTTTTACGTGTTTGACTAGAACACTGACAGATTAATAGGAAGGGTAAATAGCTACGCACTCTGTGGTAGCTCAGTGTGGGCTGGCAGGATTGACTGCTGCCAGACTTTGTTGTATTTGCACAGAGGAAGCCGCAGCAAAAGCCTGCTGGGGCAAGGTGACGTGGGTCATGGGTATTTGTTTCTCATCTCTATAGAAAACAATTGTCCTCTCAATGGAAGACAGCTTTTGGAAACTGTGTGGTTCCAGTAGTGGGGAAGCATTTGTACTTCCAGAGCGCTAAATAAAATGCAGCTATAGAATGGCAGATGCATTAAGTGTCTGCATTATACTACATATCACGCATGAGAGTTTGGGTTCAGACACTGATAAATTATTTTCATCTATTTCTTTGACTTGCTCAGTTTAGAAGAAAAAGAGTATTACTCAGATTTTCATTGATATTTTCCTGGCAATTTCTTCTATGCTGAATACTTCTATGACATCAGTTTAAGGAGAGCACAAGGGGTTGCACTTGTCCCTGAGTTAACTACTTTGGTTATTACAAAATATCATTATTTTAGCAGTTGCTAGAACCTCACCTAGGAAGTTCATCTGCGACCACACCTTTACAACATTAGATACTACAAAACCACACAATGATACTGAGTTTCTAAAGTGGTTCAGGCACCAAAAGTAATAACTTTTTCCTCTAGTTTCCAGTGGGAGGTGTATCACAAAGCCTGTTTTAGATAGGTCAGATATAGGTCTGAGGTCAAGAGTCATGAGCATGGCCTGTGGAGATGCTAGGAGGGCAAACTGAGGCACTCAGCTTAGAATCCTTGAGTAGATGGTCTTTGTGCCTCTCCAAGAGATGAAAACCCTTGTGAAGGTCATGTGAACGTGTATTGCTTGGATATGCATTAGGTAGTTTAGGTACTGATAGTATAGTTGTGACAATACAGATTCTGGGGGGCTGAAAGAACTCACTTAGGAGTTTTGATTTCCCATCTGCCCCTCCTGTTCCCTTTGGAATACCTGACCTCAGTGGTTTGGCACTAGTTTGGTGTTTGATCCATACAGACTAGAGTTGTATTATCAGGCAAACCTGATGTCATGTCTAAAGGTCACACAGAGTGCCCTGCCCATGGCAATTTTAAGCTACAGTTTCTGAAACTCAGTTTTGTGTCTTAACCTCCCCTCTTTCCTGAGTTACCCTTGAGGATAAGCGGGGTTTTGATATGAACTGCAAAGATGCAGGGAATTCCCACTGTGTCTGACCACTACAGAGCGTTGATTACACAATGTCAGGAACTTTTCTGTGTATAAAAGTTCGTGTAATGTTCACTCATGGGATAGCCTTCTATTTGGTCACTAGATATGATTTTATAAGAGTATCAGCCTCATGCAGTGCAGGCATATGCCCAGTATAATATAGTTTTGTCTTGCATTCATGTGATTAATTTCCTTGAGAATTCATGGACTTACTGAAAATAGTCAGTGGTATCTAGAGAAACTATTTGTTGCTTATGTATAATTCTCAACAATGTTGACAGCCCATAAGAGAATAGTGTGGGAATCAACCCCCTATTGTTAAGTTAATGTAAATACACAACAAAGAGCACTAACTCCAAAATAGGAGGAAAAAGGCAATTCCTGTCCCTCCTTCCTGCAGTCCCTTTTACCCTTTCTCTGCTCTAGTGTAATTATTTGTGCTATAGTGAACTGAACATAAAGTACTAAACGTCCTGAGAGTGCGGTGGCATGAACAGGTTGCTGCAGGGTAAAGTTGTGTGTGAGCTTGCAAAGCCTCAGTCCACTCCCTGGTGAGTTCCCCTGACCACGCAGTAAATACCAGAGGGCTTGACGCAAGCTGCAGAAGCTGCTTTGCAATGCTTGCAGGGTAAGAGATCGTGTGTGAGATCATCCTTATTGTAGATGGTCATATGATATATATCAAAGCTCTGATATACCTTGCTGTACTTGTTTTGTATAGATGTGGTCTGATTTGGTGATATCTTATGGTAATTTTGTATGGCTAAAATGACTGCAGAAGACCTAAGGATCCAGACAGTGCCCCACACTTTTTCTTTTCCTCCTCAAGTAGAATATTTGAATTGGTTAATGGCCACAATAAACCTGTGGACAGTCCAGAACCACATCATGATGTGACAGTGATTAGTTGCTGCTGTTTGGTAATGGAGACAAGACTCTCTTTTTCCCTCATTTACAATGACCTCTCCAGCTGTCACTGGATCTTTTCAGCATATGCAGAGACACTACAAGGGCCTCCATGTGATGCAAGAGGCCTCTGCTTTTTGGCCACAGGAAGCTTTAGTGAAACTTAAAATGTACTTGGACCATATGTGTGTATATATATATATATAAAAATAATGATTTACAAGTATACAAAAATTCAAGCAGTGGAGTCATAGAGAAATTAAATGTATTGCTACCCTAAACTTTGTCTTCCAAGGTTTCTGGGCTTGCAGCAGATATATTTGACTTGTTTAATTGGTAAAGGCGCAACACAACTGCACAATAAAAAAATCTTTACTTTTATGCCTGGTATGCCAGACTGTGAAGTCTGTAGAGTCAAAAGGGAAAGAAATATAAATGAGACACAGTGTCAAATATGAAGATGCCTGTAATCACTTCCTAATTCATACAGCTGGCAAAATACTGGAAACTGTGTGTAAGTTTTATGGTGATTGGAGTTTGGGTTTTGTTTTTTTTTTTCTTTGTTCAAAATGAAGACCCACCTGCCTGTCTTGCATCAGCTATTGCGATACTTTCTTCCTGATGTCTCCCTTCCACGGAACAGGCTTAGTTACCCCAGGAATGGAAGCAGTTCTTGGGTCAATGCAGGACATGAATGGCTTCAGGTATTGCTGGAGTAACTAGCTCAGGTAAGCACCTTTCCTTGGAAAAGGAAAATGCCTTCGTAACTCTCTTTTATGATAGATGACTTTATGCTTCAGTATTCAGAGAGGTTTTTACAGAGGGTCCCTATCAAATTAGGTTGTAGTTTCATGTTCCTTATGAAGACTTTTGCTAATGGAGTCTGGTGCTGGCCCACCTCACAGGGGTGTGGCATTTTCATCCCAAATATTTTAGTGTCTCAAATGGTACAGTTCCTGCATGAAAAAGCTGTGCAGAAAAACTGCTCTGGGCAAAGCACCAGTTTAAGCTTGAGCAATGAAATTACTGCTTTGACCTTAGAGCCTTAATAATTGCCTCTTTCAAAGCTGTTACTTATGGGGGTAGAAGGAGAGACTAGGTATATCTGGTAACTGCGGTGTGAGCAAATATATATGAGGTCTGAGAGTGCAGGGAAACTGGGCTGCTTAGAGAGGTCATACCCTCACTTCCCAGGGTGACTTTTAGCTGGCTGGATCTCTACAACATGAACTGACAGATGCTTTTCATTAGCATCAGTCATATTCATGATGGATCTTCACCTGAATTACACATGGCTGGATTCATCAACAGCTGTACATTTAGGATTGGTAAAGAATGGAAGTAAACAAAAGTTGTATCAAATTTTACTGTTATAATTGTGGTTTTACAGGTTGCCTACTGTAAAGTTAGATGTTTTTAATGGACTTTATAAAGCATTGCCATTGCTTATTCTGGAGAATCCATCCTATTTTACAATTCTGAGGCATCATTTCTTTGTTTACAGAAACAAATAACAAAAACTGGTACTATCAAAGATACCACTGGGCATTAGGCACCTAGTCCTGATAGAATTTAAATAAAATTGGGCAGAAAAGATGTCTTTTCATTCATATAAACATATTACCACATAGTACAATAAAACAAACAAACAAACAAACAAAACAAAAACAAAAACAAAAACAAAAACAAACAAACAAAAAAACCCAAAAACCAAAACCCAGAACACAGCAGACATCAGTTTACCTTCTTTAATGAACCACTGTCAGCATCAGTGCAGGCAGCAAGGAAAGGTAGAGAGTGCTGCAGTGCACATAACAAAGGCTTCTTTCTGTTGTGTGTTTAACAATTTATGGCAAATAAAATACCTTGAGAGGTGCTGACTAGTTCCAGGAGACTCCAGACACTGATTAGCTATGACCCTAGTGAGACCACATCTGGAGTATTGTGTCCAGTTCTGGGCTCCTCAGTTCAAGAGGGACAGGGAAATACTAGAGAGAGTCCAACAGAGAGCTACGAGGACAATTAAGGGACTGGAATGTCTGCCTTATGAGGAAACACTGAGCCACTGGGGGCTTTTTAGTGTGGATAAGAGAAGACTGAGAGGGGATCTTATGAAAGTTTACAAATATCTGAAGGGTGGGTGTCCAGTAGAAGGGGCCAGTCTCTCTTCAGTGGTTCCCTGTAATAGGACAAGGGGCAATGGATGCAACCTGCAACACAGGAAGTTCCACCTCAACATGAGGAAAAACATCTTCCTTGTGAGAGTGACAGATCAGTGGAACAGGCTGCCCAGAGAGGTTTTGGAGTCTCCTCCCCTAGAGACTCTCAAAACCTACCTGGATCTGTTCCTGTGTGGCATGCCTTAACTGCTCTTGCCCTGGACTTGATGATCTCCAAAGGTCCCTTCCAAACCCTAACATTTTATGATTCTGTGAATGTGACTAAATCCATAGTGTTAGTTTAATTAATTATTTTTTACTAATTTGCTATTTTTGCATATTCCATGCAAGGAAGAATAGGAATGTGAAATTACTGAATTACTTTCCTTTCAAAGCGTTTGCGGGAGCAAGGCATCCCACAGCATATTTCAGTGCCATCGTCCAGGCTTGCCTGAGCCCGTATCAGAGGAGCTGTTGTGTGGCACAGGGGCTGAATTCACATCAACTCTGTGAGAAGGTATATGAGCCTGGGTGCTAGTGCAAGAGAGGAAGGAGGGCAACAGGAATAGGAATAAGCCTGTATAGCAGGAATTAGTACCAATCACCAGCATGCTTTGAAAATTTCAGAATTGGGAAAGACATGTCACCTTTGAAAACAACTTTGGCATCTTCTCACCGCTATTAACCAATGCAGCTGGCTAAACTCCCCAGGACTTGGTTCTGTCACCTTTGCTAACTTTACTGCCAAAGTAGTCCCTCTTCTGTGGTAGTAAAAGCAGCAGAAAGGGGACCTAGGATCTGGGGTTCCCTTTGAATGTATGACAGAAAGACTTCTATAAAATGGACTACACCTTAATGGTTCAACAATTAAACTTGCAATTAAAGATGAAATTTAGAATCCTGAAGCAGAAAGGCTAGAGAAAGGCAAAAGGTGCGTGTGAGTAAGCCTGTCAGATAAGAAAGCCTTGCAGAGAGGAGGACTGGCCTCACTACAACATGAAGTACTTGACAGTGTTGTCACCCTGCTACCTTGTTGCCGAATGTATTTACCAGCTCAGGTGGAAGTCTGTAGTTCTGGATCTTCATTGCAGGCCCTGAGTCCTGCTGGCAGAAAGCGTTGTCCCTTCTCGTTCAGACAGATGGCTGCTGCTTTATAATCTTGTCCTCTTTCCACAATTTACAATGACACTGGGTTTCATATAAATAACCCTTGACTCATTTCCCAGCCCTTTCTGTCAATGAGATGGTAAATGCTGACAGCAAAGCCACTTGTTACTGGAGCACTGGTTTGTTGAAGGCTAAATGTAACCCCCCTCTTCTCCTGAAGAGCAAACATTATTTTCTGCCACAGCAGTTTGTACAAGTCCTGGAACAAAATTAAGGTTTGTTAAAGAGAGTGGGTTACTCTTGTTTTCAATTCAGAAGATACTTTTCAGGAGCTTTAATTTCTTGCAACATGCCCCTACACTAAGAGGCAGGACAGGCTGCTGTTTTGAAGGACCTGCTTGCTAGCTACTGCCACTTACTGCTGCAGAGCTTTGCCACTCTGTGAGAAGTGGGATGGAGAAACATGTGTTGTTAGGCGGGAACCTGTAGCTGTGGGGACTGAGGACCCAATTTTGGGTTGTGCATGAAACTCACCCTGCTGTTATTATCTGAAAATTTGTAGTCATGATCTTGAAGTTCGCTCAGGGTGAAATTTAGTGGAAACAAAACTGCACTTGGGAAGTAGGTGGGTGTTGTTTGGGTTGTTTTCCCCTCTTTTCTTTTTTTTTTTTTCTTTTTTTTTTTTTTTTTCCAAAATGTCTTGAGCTTTTGCACTGGTTTTGACCTCGTTAATATGTATTTTTTTTTTCCTGATAGATTTTAATATGTCTTTAGCTGTAAAATGCTTAGAAATTTAGGTTTAGGAAAACCCTTTTCTCACATAAAAATATCTTGGCTCTTGTGTATCTTTAGTCCATTTGGAGTATGCTTTTCATCAAAGCTTCTGCTGCATTGAAAACCTGCATCACATATAAGGTCACTGTGGAGTTTGTAACTGTGGTGGGAGCTTGTTACAGAAAGTGCTGACAGCATTGGTGGTTTTGTGAAACAACCAGCTCTTAATAACTAGGAAGTGTCAACTGTAATCCAAAATCTTTGCCCTTCCACCATTGGTTTGTTTGCTTATTGATTTTCACAATATCGGTTTGTTCCTTCAGCAACAGCTAGGATTTTAAAAGGCAGATGTGAAGAAAGCCTCCACTGACCTCAAAAACCCTTTTCATTTTGAAAAATATGGAGACAAACAAGCAGAACTGCAGAGCTCCTTTGGTTATCATGCCCCAGCTTTCACTGGGAAGGAGAACCAAAGACTCTGTGCCTGTAAAACTTGTGACACTGAGCTAACTACACATTTCCCCTCTCCTGAATTTCCACGCTGAGGGTGTGCATGGCCCTCCTGGATCAACCACCTAAATGCCCAGTGTGACTGCAGCCTAATGCCTCACACGTCCAAGTCCTCCAGTTCCCTGCTGGTGGAAACACGGCACTTATGAAGGAAAAAAAGCCCAAAACCACAAAGAACAATTATAGACCTTTGCTGGATTTCTGATGCTGGAAAGACCCAATCAAAATTTCTCATCCGACTGTCCTGAAAAGAGGAAAAACATTTATCGTAAAGATTCATGATATGAGAGCCTGATAGGATCTGCCGTTTCCATAGAGCCGGGCCCTAGATTTCCCTTTAATGTAATTAAGCCTGAAGATTTATGAATACAACAGGCCAGAACTTGATCCATGTTCATTTTCAATTACTGCAGTGAAAGGCCTCCATCCAGATGTCTCTATTTACAGCATTCACACAGGCAGGACTGAGGGTCGGGGGGGGAGGGACTGCAAATTGTCACACTTGTTAATTCTTCACTGAGGACACTCAGCAGAGGTCTTGGCTTTGACCCTGCGACAAAAGGCAGGGGTCCGCTGGAGCAAGTGCATCAATGATGAGGGGGCTGACCTGCTGACCTGTCAGGGTCACTCCCTCTACTTTGTAGGTATTTGGGTAATAATGGAGGTTCATTCCTTATTTTTATTTCTGTTACAGTGCCGGGGCATGGAAAGAAAGAGAGGAGCTCTGATGTGAAAGACAAACATACATAATGAGAGGATCAAGCTTCCCCTGGCAACAGTAACCACTATGAAACGCTACAGGGGAAATACACAGTACTTAGTGACCCACATAATCAGGCCTATTTTAGCAGCATTGTTTTATTTTTCTTTTGAAGCCTCCTTTTTTTTTTTTTTTCCCCTTCTTTTCCTTCATGTTCTTAGATCCATAATTTAGTTCGATGAGCAATATTTGAGAATAGTGTCTTGCCTCTGTTACCAGACCTAGCCCGATGCCTTAGGTAGGCTTTTAATCACACATGTGACAGCTGGTACAATCCAAGTGTTCTACTGTCTGTATGTATTTTTATTGCAGTTCCTCAAGGGTCCTGATAGACTCATGCTAGATACCTTTTTTTTTTCCTTTAAAAAAATGCTTAAAGAAAAGTAACAGAAGTGTCACTGTAAAAGGTAAGTGTACCTTTCAGATATCTACACAGAGCTCAGTGCTTTGTTCATCTTCAACAAAGCTAGTGAAACATTGTGTGTTCCTAAAAGCAGCAGTTTCTCTCTCATAATGGCGTTTCTATTTTCACAGCAGAAGGAACAAGGCTGTGACAGTACAATATTGTTTTCTCTGAACTGTAATTGCATGTCATAAATTAAAATATCTTCATTAGAGCAAACCTTTTACAATTTTTCCAAAAAGCTAGATTATTTCTTGAAATAGCAGAAAATGTTCCACTCCATTAGCATTTCAAAGAGATTTATTTCTTTTGCCTTCTGAAGCTGTACCTTTTTGGCTTGCAGATAGGTTTAGAGGTTTTAAATGGATTTAAATAAACTTTGCCAATGTGAAATTATGAGCAAAACCAGAAGCCCAAAATATCCTTTCCACTTTCAGGCAGTGAACAAAAACTGCACAAATACTGCCTGGGAATGGCTGCTATACAAAACTTCAGAAAGAAAACCAAAAAGGGGAAACTAACACCTGATGCTGTGAAAAATGTCATTTTTTTTATCACTTATCAGGAAGAATTTCCAAAGTTCCTTAAATAAATAATTGAGGACAATCCCAGAAGTGTGGGTGCCACTAATTAGGATATCCATGTTGTAATCTGTCTAATATAAGGTTGAATCCTGCTCAGTTGGCTTCAGATTTAAAATTTGAATATGACTTATACTCGCCTATTGCTCTCACCATGAGGTATCTTTTAGCTTTAGGCTCAAAACCTATTATAGCTTTAGGCTCTCTTCTTTTTGGCACAGATTTCATCTGGGACTTGCTAATCCTTCTGGCTTTAGATTTCAGTGAAATACGGTTCTCTGGTGGGGCTTCTTGTTCTAATAGACAGACTGCAGTCCTACCGGGGAGAGCAAGGCACAACTGTCATTTCAGTGCCTCTACACAGGACATGCAGTTCTTCCCTATCTTTTTTGGGATAGAGTCTTTTTATGGCTTCCAGTGTCCCACTTCCCTGAAGTCACTCTGAGGAAAACCAAGGAAGGTAGCTTCAGGCTGTCAGGGAGGACCTGGTGGTTCAAAAAACTGATCAATAATAAAAAGAAAAAATAGAAAAAAATATTTCCGTAAAAGAAAATTCAAGATTTTTACTGTTGTTTAGGGCTAGAGTGAGAAGATCAGAATCCTCAATGGCAAAACTTGTGTTAAACCAATCCCAAGTCATTGTAGTAAAAGGGACGGAGGGGGTTGGTAAGCAGGAATGAGAAATGTAGCATTTCTTCTCATTAACCATTCATAGGAAGGATTGGATTGATCCCAGCTAGTCTTTCCAGCTACAATTTACAATTTTCAATTTTCATAAGAAACAACCATTTTACTGCCACATAGAAATACAAGGATTTATTTTAGGAATTAATGAGTGAAGCTGAAAGTATGTGGCTTTATCGTGCTGCACTCATCTGTTCAATTCTTGGTTCTCTTATGGTCAGGAGAAAGAGTCAGTGAGTGATGGCAATGCTTTCCACAATCTTTAATAACCTCTGATCATGTCTTACAGAGCACCCTACTGGGAACTGTGTCAGTGAAGTGCCTTTCAGAAAACCCCACCTGTAATGAATGACCTGTCATTATCATTGCAAGTGTAGACAAGTT
The DNA here is from genome assembly GCA_033439905.1 of Ceryle rudis. Classification (NCBI taxonomy): domain Eukaryota; kingdom Metazoa; phylum Chordata; class Aves; order Coraciiformes; family Cerylidae; genus Ceryle; species Ceryle rudis. The sequence goes on from JAAGNO010030788.1 coordinate 86,743, forward strand.
GTTCTAAGTATGGACTTGCAGTTTCCATGCCATCTTGCCCAGCTGGTGCTCATATTTAGTTTTGTTCTGTGTAAGTCATCCTGAAGAAACTTTGAGAATTTAATTTAATGTAAGAATACCAGTTCCATAATTTTAGTTATTTCTATTTTTATACTATTTAGGTATCTTTACAGAGGTTTTGTTCTGAAGTTTATTGCTCCAGTGTGCTTGAAATTTAAATGCTGTTGTAGGTAACATAGTCAGTTTTCTCTAACGTTGCACTAGATGGATGGGGAGCAGTTCTGAGGCAGAGTTTTCAGGGTCAAAAATACAGAAGTAACAGTTTGAGAAAAGACCTTGTCATTTGGCTAAAACTTAGCAGAAAAATAACATGGGTGGGTGCTAACTTGTGAATGCAGTTGTCACAGGTGGCAGGTAATGTAGCTGATAGGTGGTGATATTGCTTCTGGATTTGTATAGTTTGGGTGACTAATGGAGTCAAGAAACTTGGATGTTTAAGGTCCTGGTCTCTCCTTCACACCCAGCTTACCTGGCAGAGAGCAGCATCACAAATCTGCCAGTTCTTCAAAGGGAGAAGCTGGTTCCTCTACCTCCTCCATCCCCATAGAGAATGGACATTCGGGGACTTCTAGGGTACCGGTTTGTCTCACGCATGCCCTTATGGAGGGCTCTGGGTTTGACTTTGAGTCTTCAGGGAAGACTTTGTGGTAAAAACAGGGAAGGGAAAGGTGTGGCTAAGGTGTGAAAGCAAGGAAGACTCCTGCTACCTCTTCTCCTGGTGTCTGAGGATATATATACCAATATACCAGAACAGCTGGTGCCCTCATCAATATTCTTTTCCATGGTAAAGCTGGCCGCGGTGGTCAGGAATTCACCATCTACCCAGGTTTTATGCATGGGCTTAACCTGGATTTCATTGGCTGAACAGTGGGACCACTCTTGGTACAGATGGGGATGCACCCATCCTTTACAGGTTCAAAACCAAAGATGACGTGTATGTGGTTGTATCTCTTCCTTACATTGTTGCATTCGCCACTTGATAAAATGACCTGAGATGATGTAAGCTGCTTTATTAATAAGATATAATCCTCCCCTTTCCCTCATGTCCTCTTGAATTCTGCTCCAGGGATGACTAAGTTCATCCTAGATAATCTCAGCAATGAGATCTGGTTTCTTTAATCTTCTTGGAAAGATAGTGTAAAGGCCTGAGCGTGGTAAGAAATTAGGATTTACTGCTAGCACTTCTGACTAATGCCAGTACACTGCCTGTTTTCCAAGTACTCCTCTTTCTTTATTAACCACAAGCAGTAATGGTATCTTGAACTTTCATATGCTGGAAAATTGTGATCTGTTCTACACAATCTTAGTTTCTTCTTATTGTTATTTATCCTTTAAACAACCAGGTTTTATGTCTGTAATATTTATTGGCTTTTGAAAGGCCTCAGGAGTGTACATTCCTTCTTTAGTTTATCATTTACAAGATGAGCTCATACCCTTGCTGAAAATACCCAAGGAAAAACACTTGGCTGCCGTTGACACTGTGTTGATAATATTCAGGTAAACATTTATTTATTTTTTCCCACTGTTCCATGCCTCTCCCTGAAGATTTTGAACATTTCATCTTGAGCTGCAGTGCAGAAGGTTAAGATACACTTATGAAATGCTTTGAAGTGCCAGTAAAGACACATGCTTTGCTTTCTCAAAGAAGTCAGACCAAGTTATCTGCTATGCAAAGTATAAATAGCTGCCTGTTATAGGGTAGATGAAAGATGTGTGATTTTCAGAGGGACAAGAGAAATCTTAAACTGACCAGCAGCTTAATATGGCAGTTTGATAGGTAGTGTCAGGAAAATATTTTGAAGCAATTCATATTAAAAAACCTTAAACAAGGTGAGTGTGAGCTTGAAGATTTTGTTCACTTACTGGCTCAAAGTATCCTGAAGGCCATGATGTTTCTAGACCTCTTTAAAATATCCAGAAATCCAGTGTCATGAAAACATGAAGTGTTCTCCTAACCTCTACACTGAATGGTACAGTTATGTGGAGGACTGATCAGTCTTTCTCTTAAGTATTTTTTTCTGGTTTAGATGAGCAGTGCTTGTTTGCTTATTCTTTTCTAAAATGTGTTGTTTTATTAAAAACACCTGATACAGTAGCTAGAACCACAAGTACTCTCCTTTGCATTTTGTTCTGTTAATGTAATATAATTGCTGTCATGAGGATAGTTTAGGGTGTTCTCTGAACAGGGCCAGGACTCTTGTTGTCATGTTGGTGTGATAAAGATACCAGTGCTCGCTTCTATATTCGATTGTTTTATGAAAGAGCTAGAAAATTAAAGCTGAAAATCCCCAATGAAACACTATTTTAACTGAGATACTGTTGATCTATTGTATTTTGTTTTTTTCCTTGTGGGTTTGATAAATGCAGTACTCTCCACACCAGTTAAGATTTTAAACTGCATGTTTTGCTATGAGCTTTCAGATGCAGTTTATTTGCTGCCTAGGTAACAAATCCAGATGTGGCACTGATCTGTGTATTTTACTGAATTATGTGGAACAAGCTGAGGGCGAACACAGGAGACTGTACTCAGTTAAAGTATATGCTCTGGTATCCCAGTGCGTTACTAGGGAAAACAAATATTGTACTCCTTGTCATTTGGATTTGTCTGGAAGTGAAACAGAAGCTTGGCATTCAGACATGAGTAACTGCCTGTCTGATTTCCATTATCTTTAGTTGACCTAAGATTGTTTTGCTTAAAAAGTAATTGCTTTGCTTATTGATTAAAGCCTCGTGACTACAGTGTTTCAACAGAGCAGAAATTCAAGCAGAGGGAAGAAGAGGATTGGCTGCTGCTACAGAAAACTAACAGCAGTTTGTGTCTTTTTATCTCTGGTAACTTTAATCTTGGAAATGGTTTTTAAATGTGATTGGCTTTAAAATGTAAGCTTCTGAACTGCAAAGCTTGGCTTGCTGGTGGAATTCATAATAATTTTGCACATCAGTATAGTACAGGGATATGCCTTCCTGGAAGACCAACTGCATTTTCTAGAAAGTGATTCACCTGGCAAACAAAAGTGTCAATAGTTTGCCACTAAAGAGTTTAATGAGAAAAAAACCACAGGGCCCTGCCATAACATATCTAACCTGCTCTGTGCTGTTTAGCATGGTAATAACACAAGATTCAATACTATAGACATTTAGAAAATGTATAAAGTATTTTCTATATTTAATGATGTTAGAAATTAAGGTAATTATCACAATGCAGATAAATTTTATCCCTAACGTACCTAGAATTGTACCGATTTCTGTGGGTGATTTTTCAGTATCAGAGCAAATTATTCTCCTGTCACCTGAGCTCTCATCAAACAAAAAATAATGAGCCCTAAAAGGGGGTAGAATAATTTCTCTTCATTTTGCTGAATGGCTTAATTGCTAAGATCAAACAGGATTTAGCAGCTAGGGTGGTGTTTACGGTGACTGGCCTCGGGCTCTCTCTCTGGGCTAAGTTTGCCCCTGCTCCAAGCCTCTCCACCTCTGACCTGGATTTGGGAGCAGAGCTGAGACATTCACACTTTAGAAAGCAGAGTGGTGGGACTGGAAGAGGTGGCAGGCTGAGCTTGATTTTAGTCAAAGAGCTGGGAGCAGTCCTGGCTTCACTGAAGTCAGTGAGAGTTTTGCCGTGGACTTGGGTAGGGTCAGGATTATACTATTGTAAACATGTTATAAGGGTGGCAGTGTAATAGCAGAAGTTCTTAAATCTTTGGAATTACACAGACTTTTCCCTTGGATGCTTCAGGTCAAATCCCATCTCTTCTGTGCCCTTTGGTAATTGTGGGAACTGTAGCACACACTTGGTGTGACCAAAGTAACACAGAGGAGGATCCTGATGGTGTTGTCTCAACCTCCTCAGTAGTTTTGCTTTCTGTGTTGGTGGTTTAAATGTGGATTTGTACATCTGTGATGATAACTCTTCTATATAGTAGCTGAGAGAAATATTGAGGATACACTGTATAATCAGCATGGACTGATGTGAATTATCTTCCATTTTTTTAAGTCAGTTGTTTGACTTAACAGTGGTGTGTTTGAGAGGCTCCATAAGGTAATACTAAATTAAAAAAAAAAAAATCACACATCTGTCAGCTCTTGACAGCGATGAATCTTAAGTAGGTATGCAAGTTATTTATGGGTATCAAAGTGATGTTCCTATTGTAGATCAGGAGCCATAGTGTGCTTCCCTCCTCTCCTGCTTTCCCCCTTGCAGTGCTGTAAATCTAACTTCTGCCCATCCTATTGTTCGAAGAAAAGCAGCCATATTGTGCTGATTGCTATTAAATTAAAGCAGAAAGGGAGGGAAACAAATGCGGAAGCCAATCTTACCAGCAGGGATACCACTATCTTTTATTTTGCCTTTTGGGGGTCACAAAGTCATGGCAGGCAGCTGACCTCTGATAACCTTTTCAGTGCCACAGCATGCAGTTTCTTTCGGAAGAACTTAATTAAACACAACTGAAGTTCCTGGCTAACATTTGTTCCTGAAAAGAGTCGTCTTTGATTGGTGTTTTCTGCCGAGGGGACAACAGAGATGCTGGTTTTGTTCTGAGGAGAAAAGTTAGCATATGTTAGTTAAGGACTTGTGGTTTCCTATAGTGGTGCTAGGTCTTTCTGAAGATTCACCGGGGTTCTCAGCTAGCACCAAAGCACCACCACTGTGGAGGAAAAAAGCAATGACTAACTTTAAAACTCTTTTTAAATGAGGCTACTCCTACTTATTGAGTGTGATGTGTAGTTTGGTCCAAGGTGAATAAAATTGTATTCTACCCACAGAGCTGGTGATGTATCTGAGGTAGTCTATGTCCTTGATATGAACCATCAAGTATGGAACATGTATCCGCCAAAGCTTCACTGTGACCCCAGGTAGGATTAATTAGAGTGAGATGAGATTTATTGAGTTCTTATGTGGAAATATACTTGCAAGACAGGAAATGATAAGCAGTTCTTATGGATATAAATCCAGAACACTGATTGAATTTAGACATCACCTACCAGATAAAGTGTGTAAGGCTCTTTCAGTTGCAGAAATATCTAGAATTAAGTCATCTTCCATATGCATTTTTTAGTTTGATCATATTGGCATTTTGTAAGTAGAATCAGTGACAGAACGTTTTGCTAGGGAGAGAGGCTGTTTATGTCTCTTGGACAGGGAAGCAGGTTCTGTACTTGGTGACTGCTGAACCTCTTTGAAACAGGAAACATTACTGACAGGTTTCTAGGTCTAATTCAGGATGTGTGAGCATCTATGAGTCTTTGATGGAGGCAAACTTAAAATTTTAACTTTACTACACTAACATCAGTCAGGAGGAACACCTTTCATTTTCTCAGCAGCAGCACAGGCTGGGATTTGGCAGCAGACAGGTCACTGGTTTGGCCAGGGAAGAAGGTCCAGCTCTCTGACAGGAGGAGTGATGTCCTGATAGAGGGGCAGCTCTCATTAGCTGCTACCTGCTGCCATAGCACAAGAGGCTCTCAGTTTGTAGTGTGTTACTTTGTTTCTTGGGGTAAACTATATGGCACCTCTGTCAGCTGAGGTTTTTCTCTGCTGGTAGTCTTTTCTCACTGGGACAGGAGCTCCCTGTGAGCTCAGGGGGCAGACAGGAGCCTGGGAGTAGCTCCTGTGCCTTGTGGGTTGTCCTGGTTGTTGCCTTGGGAGGTGAAGTGACACTGCTTCATTGAGGGTAGTGGAATGGAGAGTGGGAAGAGATTGGGCAAAAGAATACTAGACACCCTGGGATACCTCTTCTCTGTTACTAAAGAGAGACTTGCCTTAGCAAATCCCAGCTTAGCAAAAAATATCTCATTACTTGCTCTTCAGTTTTCTCTTTCCTCCTTTTGTCTCTGATCTTTGATACTGTGTGTCTCAATCTTGCAGAATAGACACATGGACGATGGTTGCTGAGGCTGTGTCACCTTTCTCAGAGTTAGTGTCCCTGTGCAGGTTGGAGGGTACAGAAAGCATCTGTTTTGAGGGCTGGGGCCACACGGAGCAGAAAGGATGCAGTCAAAACTGCCTGGGAAGATCAGGTTACTAACTCATTAGAGAGGATGCTTCCTGGTAACTGTAAAATGAGCTTCCATACTCCCTCATTTCTAGCATCTAATTTGCTAGGTGGTTTCATTTATTAGCATACATTCAAGTGTGTGGGCACTTACATGGTTCTTTCTTTAAGAAACAAAAACATTAACCCTCTAGTACACCACCTGTTTGCACTTCATTGTCAACTGTGAGGGGTTATTTTATTGGCTTCATTGCTTCACTTTTCATTAACTTTTTTCTTTATTAACATGCAGGCTGCAATCCGATTTCTTTTTGCTAGAAATGGACTTTGTTTGTCATTAATACCATACTTCTGGCTGTATTTCTTTATTTAAAAGAAATAAAGCTTTTCTTTTATATCTAGTCTTTATATCTACCCTGGTCTGTGTCTCTGTCCTAGTGGCTTTCCAAATGTACTTGATTTAGCTTTTCAATATGTAATTAATGCCAAACAAGTTAATTGCTTTACAAGTGTCTAAAATTCCCTTGTTTCATTTCTATTCATTTATCAACCTTCATTATACAGCCACTGTTCTACATAAGCACAAATGATTATTAATGAATGCCTAATGTTGTATTCATTAGAAAATCAGGTTAATGGCTAGTAATGAATATCTGAGCTACTTGATACTTTCAAGTATGTTTTTGTTGGTTTTGTTTTTGTGGGTATTTTTTTTTTCTCCTTGTTGATTACAGTGCTTCTCGAATCTACAAAGAAAGCATACCTGTGTGTTAGGCCAAGTGAAACACAATGAGGTCAAACTTTTGCAAAAGCCCATGAACATCCCCATATTGCAGGTGCTTTCTCTTTAGGTGGAGTGCTAAAGATATTTGACAAAGACAGACAGACCTGTAACTGCCAGTTTATCCTCCAGGGATGTCTACTTAAGGGGATTACTCATGTTCTTAAAACCATTTAAGGCCAGTCAAGGTGACAAAGATCATTCCTAGATGCCTTTCTGCAGTCATAAGAGATTTGATTATGCAAGATTAATATCTGTATCTGGCATGTACTGATAGCGTATTTCTCATTGTGGGAGTATGTGGTGCAAACTCAAATGCTTCCACATAGTTTTACAAGCCATTAAGGTTCAAGAAGAGTGAGCACTTACATTGAAAGGAGCGATAAGTTTTATACTAGCTAAAATTTGACAAGATAGTACTATTTCACATGCCTCTATATATCCATGTGCTGTTACAGGTCAATGGGAAAGAGCAAGTCTTACGTAATTTATACCACAAATCCCCAGCTGCTGTATATTTTCTCATCCCATGAGGATCATCTGCCCCTATGATCTTCTAAAGCAGCACTGGAAGAACCATCTGTACAACTGCAACCCCTGTTCTGATAGCTGATGCTGTGTGGAGATTTTCTAGGAAGTGAGCCACTTTAGGGTAGTTTGGGGCATGGAAATACAGTTCTGCACTGAATGTTGGACAGGACCTGAGACCTTCTGAAAATATGCTTTGGGAAAGCTGACCAATTCTGACAAGGATAATAAGAAGTGTTGTTATAAATACATTAATGACAAAAGGAAGGTCAGGGAAAATCTCCATTCCTTACTGGATGAAGGGGGGTACATAGTCATGAAAGACAAGGAAAAGGCCAAGGTGCTCAACGCCTTTTTTGCCTCAGTCTTTAACAAAAAGACTGACTATCCTCAGGGCAACTGGGCTCCTGAGTTGGTAGGTGGGGATGAGTAGTTAGTGACCTATTGTGCCACTTAGATTCTAACAGGTCTTGGGTCTGGATGGGATTCATCCTGGGGTGCTTAGGGAGTTGGCACAAGAGCTGGCTAAGCCTCTCTCCATCATTTACACCAGTCCTGGCTAACCGGGGAGGTCCCAGGTGACTGGAGGTTGGCCAGTATGATGCCCATCTACAAGAAGGGCCAGAAGGAGGATCCAGAAAACTATAGGCCTGTCAGCCTGACCTCGGTGTCTGGCAAGATTATAGAGCAGATCATCCCGAGTGCCATCAATCGGCATGTACAAGACAACCAGGGGCTCAGGCCCAGACAGAATGGGTTTAGGAAAGGAAGGCCCTGCCTAACCAGTTTGATTTCATTCTATGACTGGGTGACCCATCTGGTAGATGAGGGGAAGGCTGTTCATGTGGTCTACCTAGACTGCAGCAAAGCCTTTGACAAGTCTCCCACAGCATCCTCCTGGCAAAGCTGGCAGCCCGTGGCTTGGACAGGAGCACACTTTGCTGGGTTAAAAACTGACTGGACGACCGGGCACAGAGAGTGGTGGTGAATGGTGCCACATCCAGCTGGTGTCCGGTGACCAGTGGTGTCCCCCAGGGATCAGTACTGGGCCCAGTTCTATT
>JAAGNO010030790.1:4784-21918 GCA_033439905.1 Ceryle rudis
GTTCCAGATGTCCCTGCCTCCTGGAGGGGGTTTGACCAGATGACCTTGAAAGGTCCCTGCCCACCCAAACCAGCCTGTGATTCTATGAAAACCAGTCTTCTCCTGATACCCGGCCTTCCAAACAGCAAGGTCTGATGGCAGCCTGGACCAGGCAAATCTACATGCACAATCACGCGTGCAGGTCATGGCTCCTGCACGTATCCCACGCAGGAACTCCTGGGAGAGGCACAGTTTAGGGTTTTTTTTTGCTCAAGGGATGGTGCTTTTCCACCTTAGACTCACGAGAGGAAGGGCAGGAAATCCAGTGTGATTTTCTGCCTCATTTCTCATTAGCACTCCTGCATGCACAGCCCCCAGTGGGGCACACTCCGCCTTGCGCCGGTTTCACGCCGCAACTACGTTGTGTTTGCAGGATCCCAAGAAGGAAAGAAGAACACGAGCTCCGGAGAGCTCCAGAGAACATCCCCACGCCCTTTATAAATGCTAAACCCTGCCTGATTTCCAGGCAGAAAATGGCATCCGTGTGCATTTCCAGGTGACGGAGGAAAACTGGCTGTTTTCACTGAGCTTTCTCCTCTTCCCATTATAATTCTGCACCTGGTTAGCAATTGTTGGAAAGAGGTTAATCACAGTCCTCAAATCAGGAACCTCGTTGCGGTATGCTCGGGATGCACATCTGTGCTCTCCACGGCTCATCCCCAGCGGCATTTGGGAGAAGGCAATATGCCAAACAAAACCCAACCCCAAATAAGCCCAATCCTCCCCCAAATGAATGACAAGCACCCCAGGGTGCAGGACCCCGCTAATTCCTTGAGGCATGCGCGAAACATTCGCTGTGCCCCCAGCCCTGCCGTGGCTGTGGGTTAGAATCATAAAGTCAAAGAATCATTTAGCTCAGAAGAGACCTTTCAGATTGAGTCCAACCATTAACCCAGCACTGCCGGGGCACCACTAACCCATGTCCCTCAGCACCACAGCTCCACGGCTTGGAAACCCCTCCAGGGATGGTGACAGCACCTTGGTTAACGAGGTGTTGGCACAGACCTTGCGTAGCATTAAAGGCTTTTTAAGGGTCCAGTTTTTACCTGTTGACCAGCCTTGTGTTGGTGGGAGAAGTTGTCACCTCAAAACGCCTGGGGAGCAGGGAGAGATCCGTGGGGACCACGAGTGCTCTCAGCCCCACACCCACAGCTCAGCCCTGCATCGGGTCAGCCCTTGGCAGAGGAAAGGCTGGAGCTCTGGCAACCGCCAACTGTCCAGCTTTGCCCTTGGTTTTCAAGCATTGCAAAGCTTGGCCTGGCCTCACTATTTCTAGGCCTATCCCAGGGGATCACCCTGCTCTCCCCATTTTGGGAAAAAGCAGCATTTCAGAGCGCTGAGTCCCGTCCTAGCAGGGCCTGGCCGGTGCTCGGCTGGGTTGCTTGTGCTGCAGAACCGACGGAGCCGGCGGCTGTTAGGCGCGTGCACGCACACGCACGTGCACGGCCCGGAAAATGGAGAGGAATTGATCCCGGAGGCAAATCTCTTTTGTTCTAGCCCCATTGCTGTAACTGGATCTCCCTGGGTTCTGGGCTCGGGAGCTGCAGCGGATCACATCACTTTCATGCCTTCTTCCAGTGCCAGCTTGTCACATTTCCCCCCCCCTCCAACCCGTTGCCGATGGCGGGGAGGGGACGAGCGAGAAGGGGAGGCATTGCTCACAGCGCTTGTTTACCTTGCTACCATGCACGAGGGGTGCACATCGGTCACGAACAAAAAAAAAGAGAGGTAGCAGATTGCGGATCCATGGCATCAGACCACCCCCGACTCACAGGCTGCCCCTTTTTTAACGAGGTCCCCCCATCCTCCTCTTCAACAGCCTCCCCGCCTTTCCCCGCTGCCTCGTTTTATCGACTGCAGAAATGCTGATTCACAGAGCCCGGCGCAGGAGGCGTTTAGGAGGCAGAGAGAGGAGCGACCCGGCTGCTGGCTGCCTGCGCAGGCAACGCTGCCTCTGCACAAGGCCACCCGAAAGCACCCGACCTCCCCGGGCGCTTTTACACCCGTGATCAGCGACAGCGAAGTCACTGCAGATTAATCCGCTCTGCGCTTATTCCAGCGCCTCTTACCCAACGACTCCCTTGTCTCTCAGCGAGGTGAATTCATCCCTCCCGCTCCCCAGGAGAGCTCACGCATGGATTTTTCTCCCCTTTCTGCACAGGGGAAAAGCCAAGTGAAGGATTTCATGCCACGCAGTGAGATGCTGGGATAGCTGGGATGGGATGGTGGGGATGGAGCGGGGCAGGAGGTGGGGTGATGGCACCTGGGTCCCCAGGGAAGTACTTTGCTTTCTGAGGGGTAAGGCAAAGCAAACAGCATCCTGACCTGCTGCCCTGCATGTGTTCAGTGTCCTCGCTCGTGGGTGCTTTGCTGGATCACCAGCCATCCGGGGCCCATCTCCTCACTCCAGGACAACCAGTGCTTGACTGTGGGGTCTGCGCCCTGGCTGGCCTCCTGGCATGAAAAGCAACATGAGGAGCCAAACCCGCCCACCCTGTGTCACCTCCTCTCCTCCTGCCAGCATGGTGCATCTGGTGCGGTCCCTGTCCACAGCAAGCCCCAAATCAGAGACAGCAAGATGATGCTTTTTTGGGGCTGCAGGATCAGTGCTCCCAGCAGCTCAGGGCACAGAAATGGATGCAACAAAAACACTGTCTGTCCAAGCGTCCCGCTTCTCCAAAGTCCAGGTGCCTTCCCTTTGGGACAACAACGACACCTTGCAGAAGAGCTCAGGTAAATAGTTCCAGCCTGTTTTACTCCATCCTCTGTGTTCTGTTGCACCCAGACACCCCCTTCGCTTCTCATCCCAAAGACACCTGCCTTGTTGTGATGGATGTGAACACTTTGGGACATCATGCACTGAACCTCACGATGTGACGCAGACCTTCCCATCACCTTCATACTCCTCCCCATGCCACGTGCCTCTGGGCCAGCTCAGCACTGATGGGACCAGGCAGGATCCAGCCCAGAGCAGATGATGTGGGAGGTAAACCTGGTAAGCCAGACAGGGAAGGCAATATCGCATCCACCTCCACAAGCTCACAGGTACATTCTGGGTGGGTCTGGGGACACTGGGGCATCAGCAGGACACCCTTTTCCACTGGTGTGCTGCTGCATCTGCAGCTTTGTGGCTCAAAAGCCAAAATCGCCGTTTAGTTTGTTACTTTCTCTTTTTTTGCAGGTCTGTATCCAAGCCCTGCCGGCCCCCTGAGCCCCTCTGCATGGGCCACCTCTCCAGAGCTGGCCGGCTCATCTGGGCTCAGTGAAAAGCCATGATGCCCCTGAATAGATTCCCACCATGCAAATGTAAAGGTCCCAGTGCGTTTAAATAGGAGCTCTTGAGGTATTATCTCAGCAGTGCCTGGAGGCAACCACCTGAATCCTTCAGTGACTGCTGCACAAACCCAAAATGTCTCCAGGGGCTGGGAATTAGGGACAGATCTTGCAGCAAGGCACCCAGCCCACACCACCAGCTCTCAGATGCCCCCACATGCTCCCAGCCCTCAAAAAACAAGGCACGGTGATGCTAAGAGGACCAAGGCCCAGATGCCAAGGCAGGAAACCGAGCTGAAGTTTTCACATTAATCATATCAAGCTCTATTCTTTTTCATCTATTTCAAGGCAAGTCAAAAAGAGGTTCACACTCTCCCCTGGCAAACCACAGAGGATGACGTGAGCCTGTCTCTTGCATTGCAAGTAGAGTGTGTCAAGCAATTAGCAAGTAATCAGGAATTCAGATAGGGTGGGCAGGATACGATCCCTCAAAGCTCTGGCAGGAGCAAAACCCACCCCAGAGTTTCCCATCAGGCATGGAAGGCAGCAGAGGGAGCAGGGGCTGTTGGGGAGCTCTCAGAGAGCAGAGCAGACGAGGTGCCAGCAGAGCCTGCTGCCATAAACCATCTCATGTTCAGCGGGTGTTGTAACTCTGAGCCCCCAGGCATTCAAGCTTAATTTTCCCTCGCTCATTCCCAACCTCAGCAAGGTGGCCCAGACTGGTCCTCAGGTGTCCTGCAGTCCTGCTGGGTGACCCGAGCAGCCCAGCACATGTCCCATCGTTCTGGCGTTGCATCAGCTCTTGACACTGTCACCAGTTTTGCTCCCTGCAGCTCTGACCATGCTGGTTCCTACTCAGAATCCTCTCAGCTGCTCAAATCCTGCTCTCTTGGGAAGTTTGTGGTGAAACCAAGGTGAGAGCAGGAGGAAGCTGGCGGGGCTTGCTTTGGGAAGCTGCTTCCCCTTTGGTCCCCCAGTGCTGCTAGCACCACATCACACAAAGCCCTGGCACAGCACACGAGTGGTCCGGTGCCGTCTCACCGGCACAGCACGCACCAAAAGCACCTTAGAGGGGATACGTGCCTGCTCACAGCCTCCTCAGACACCTCACTGGTCCCCACGAGCACCCAACCAGCCCTTCAAGAAGAGAGGAAGGATTATGCCGGGGTGAGAGCTGCCAACCTGGGCTCACACCTCCCTCCGGGCGCGGGGCCCAGGGCACAGAAGGAGCCGGCGCGACGGGCGACGGATTGCAAAGGGGACGCCTAATCTGCCACCCGCCCTTTCTCCTCCCCATTGGCAAGGTAGCAGCATGCAATGCTATCTGCTGGGTTGTCAGCCGTCCCTCCTCCCGCCGTCTCTTTAGCCAGAAAACTCTCCATCTGTCTCCAGATGGGGTGTTTCTACCACTCCAGTCAAACCGATTCAGAGTGGAACAATGATGCTTTGTTAACAAAACAATTTTTGTGTGTCAAGCCCTCCTTCTTGCATTTTTGTTGGGTTTTTTTTTTCTTCCCCCCCCCCCCCAAGTCCCCAGTGGGTCAGCTTTGTGTGGCGTCCTACATTTTGTTGTTTCTTTCACATTTTAAAGGCTCCGTATTTTAGTACAAAAGGTGCCTGCGGAGCAGCTTTTATCTGTGAGGCAAGATTTGACACATACGCAGATCACGATTGCGACAGGAGGTTCGTGATGTGGTGGTTAAGGGTGGTGTCAGGACCTTCAGAGTGATGAAGCATTATTTCCAGTGATTTTTGCCTCCAGGATGAAAATTAGAGCTGGTCCTATGCTGCATATAAGGTTTTGTGAGCTGGAATCCCGCAAGGGCTCATGGAAGGAGCAGTGAGAGAAAGTTTGAGCTTGCTTTGGTGCAGGGCAGGTGTCAGTCATGTCCGTCCGTCCTTCTCGTGTCCTCCTGTGCAGGACAGGGCACCTCTCTCAGGTTGCAAGGGGAAGGGACCGGCCTGCAGAGCAGATCTATGTGCCCGTGAGTAAACTGCAACCCTCTCCCCAGCACAAACCCCACAGTGGTCAGGAAGGCAAAACCTCAACCCTCTGGTGGCCAGAGCCTCGGAACGAAGATCCTGGGGCGCGCTTGAACACCCGCCAGCTACCCAGGGTTGGATCATCCCCCTCACCCAGCGGCAGGAAGGAGATCTCTCTTTTCCAAAGACATCTTCACCACATAGGTCTCCAAGAAAATCAGCTCTGCCTTTTTTTCCTCTCTCTCTCTCTTTTTTTTTTTTTTCACCCTGAAGCAACAAGCACACAAACCACCTTCTGCTCTGCCCATAACCAGCAACTCACAGCAAATAACCAACCTACTGGCTCCAAAGCAAACAGCTTTGTGTTCCCAAGCGGGCTGGCAATGTCGACACAAGTGGGACTTTTTCTTCCAGCTCCCCCCCACGCTTGCAGGGAAGTTCCCTCCTCCTTCCTGTCCTCAGGTAACTGCATCTTCATGGAAACACCAATATTTTTATGAGTCACCTCCCTTCTTCTCCCCTCCTGCTCTGTGGCCAACAACCCTCTGCTTTGGAGATCAAAGCCGAAGGGGACCAGCTGTGTCATGTCCTTTCCTCTCCAGCCCTTTCCATCTCCATTTGCAGCCGTTGCCAGCATGAGCCCCTGCTGTTCTGACAGCTCTTTGTGACACCCATTTGCCACCACAGTTCCGTGCCCACCGTCTGCTTCCCCTCCATCCCACTCCTGCCATCCCCAGTCCCGGTCCGGCCACACCAGGAACACGAGGAACACTCCGGAGCTCTGGGCTCGGTCATCTCTGGCACACACGGGAGCTGCCCCGCTGGCCACCTCGGCTGCTGCCTTGCCCATCCTGTGCTGCTTCAGAGGAAGAAATATGCTCAGAGAAGAGAGAACCAGGATAATCCGCTTCCACTGAAATCCCATCCTAATTCCCTGTTTGGAAACTCCTCCGCAGGCTGGAGCACAGGGCTGCATCTCCCTCCCCAAAACCAGCAACTCCGTGAGGACTTTCACTCCAGGCTCATTTCACAGAGAGAACCTCAGCTGGGAAAGTTCAGGTACTTCTGAGAAAGTGACTGAGGGACAGAAATGTCCTTCCGCGTTCACGAGGCTGAACATCTTGTGCGGCCCTCCCCGCACCGCAGCAGGGATTTGCAACGCGATGGGATAATGAGCGTCAGAGATGCACTTCTTGCTGCATCTGGGAAAAAAACCCACCCATTTTTGGCCTCTGAGTGAGCGTCATCAGCGTGAGCTCGATGGAGGCCATTTGCAGGGACTGACAGGTCTGGGGGGGTCCATCTTCGAGGAGTACCCCCCCATCTTTCGTGGCATCCCGTCTTGACCCCACCACGCGCACCTCCCGGGTGCTGTGATCATATGTCGGGCAGCGTTACGATCCCCGCTTCCCAACAAGCTCTTAGCTGAAATCCAGCTTGGAGTCGTCTCTTCTACAAGGACTTTGAAGAAAGCATCACACAGAATTAAGTCTCAGTGCTTTTTATATGTAAAACGCTGAATTTAGCTGCTAATGGCAATTCCCAGCAGAAAAGGATGGTTAGTAGTGGCGGGTATATTTATGAATACTTTTTAAGCAAACGCTGTGAGGCAGGAAATCTATCGGCCCTCGTGGAAAGCTCCCCTGGTTTGCTGCTGCAGGCATCGAAATGCAAAGTTTCACCACAGCTTTTGCGTTTTGTGCTCTGCTACACGAACCCCTCTCGAATCTCTTCTCTCAGGAACGGTTTCTTGGCCTCTCTCCCACGGTCACGCGTGTGTCACCGTGACCTGCCTGGCTCAGGGATGGAGGCAGCATCTCCGTCCTTCACCAGACACTCCACTGACTTGTCGGTAGATAAAAGTCAGGGAATCTACTTGACTGGTCTCCTTAGTTTCTCTCTCCAAAGCGGTAAAGGGCGGACAGATAAAATACCCGTGGATTTCTGGGAGGTTTTCACTGAGAGCGCATTGTTTTTCTCCAACAAAGCCAGGAAAGAATTTACCGGTCAGGGCAGCGAGATCGCTCTGCTTTCTCTTTCCTGGGACAGAAACCCAGTTTGAAACAGATTGCTCGCAGCTAAATGCAAGTTCCTTAGCAGCTTCCAGGGTGAAAATATTCCCTCTCCAGATCTCCTTTTATGTCCACAACACATTATTCCGGTGGAGGGCTCTCTTGCTAAGAAAAGCTGTGATGACTCCCAGCCTTGTCTCCAAAGAGGTTCAGGTATGGGAGCCAGCTCCCCTGCAAGCATCCGTTGGTCCTACTGCCCAGCTGAGATGTCCTTAATTCCTCCATCTGTCCCCTCCAGGCTCTGGCTGGCTCGGCTCTCAGACGGTGAATACATAGAGCAGGCTGCAAGGCTGCTTCTCTAAGTGCATGCTTCTCCCGCAGCTTCAAAAGAAACGATGTCTAAGTCCCCAAGCCCACTCTTGGCTGCTTCTGGGGCTTTCCATGCTAAGCTGCCTTTGTCCCGCGCGCCGCATGCAGACAGACAGGAGGTTCACACCAAAATCCACCTCTCCTCTCTGCTTTTAACTGAACCAAAACAAAAAACAGATGGGAAAATCAAATGCTGGCAGCGTGAAGCATGTGGGCTGCACTTGCATCAGCCCTCCTGGAGCTGCAGAGTGTTTTCTCTCCTGCTCTGGGGTCCCAGGGCAAAGCCACCTGACCCCAAAGGGGTTATTTCTGGGAGGGGGAGGCCCTGATACTTCCCCCTGCCAACTACCAAGCAGTACGGAGGTGGAAGGGGCAGAGGGAAGGAAGGGAAAGCGAGAGGTGAGAGCAGACTTAACATTTTAGGATAGTCCAGAAGGAAGGATTTCATCCTTCAAGAAGGATTTGCACGATGCGCAGTGAACAGCTGGGGTTACGGACCAAATAGTGGGGGACAGTCACATACTGGTCGCTGAGCTGCATTTAACTGAGCTCTATCCATCCATCCATCCATCCATCCATCCATCCCAACCCACACGCTCCCTAAAGCCAGAGCTCCTGCGGAAGAAATAGCTTGTGACCACAGAATTAAGACTGTGCCCTAACGAATTCCCGCCACTCTGCTGGCCCTAAGCTGCTCAGGTATCTTTCATACTGGGACTTCTTACGTGCTCAGTGCTTGACTTTGTAACCTTAATCACATGTATTTTAGTGTTGTTTTCACGCACAAGTGAGCTCATCTGCTTTTACTGCAGACTCTTCTTTTCACTGTCTTTTTAGGATAAACAACACCCAGACTCTTCCATGTCCCTCCCTCCTCAAGATCACACCAGCATCCCTAAAATTCCTCAAACGCTCCTTAATTTTGCCCCTCTGAAGCTGGGTGAGCCATGCTGCCCAGCGATGGGGCTGTGGCAGACACAACTCCAGCTCCCAACAGAGCCTTCCTCGCCCGCTGACGCTTGGTGGTCGCTCCCACGTGCGGACGAGTGCCCAATAACCCCCGTACCAATGCCAACGCACGCCGAGCGGCACGGCATGGCATGGCACAGCATGGCACCGCATAGAACAGCATGGCACAGCAGCAGGAAGGGAAGGAGTGGAGAGAGCTTGCAGTGGGGGCAGGGGCTAGCGGTGCGCTGGCGGAGTAACGCTCAAACTGCTGTAACGGGTTGACTTGTTTACTGGGGAAAAAGACTCTGGGGATGGAGACGGAGAAGCGTCCAGAAGCCTCTGAGAGCCAGGAAAGCTCTGCTTCTTACTTTTGCTTTCAAAACCATCCCCCCCCCCCACATCGCTGTCAAGGCACGGAAGCTTTAAAAACACTCTGGTAAGCATGGGAAGGATGGGGAAAGAAAAAGAAAAGGAAAAGAGTCATCTGATGGGAATGTGTCTCTTCTGCGGCAGCGTGGGCCCTCAGTACCCAAGGACGCACCAAGAGGGGTCTCCAGAGCAGGGTCTGCCTCAAGGCATTGCCACCACATGTTGGCAGAGGGAGAAGAAGGAATAGGAACCACCTTAAGGGAGGGGAGCCACCAGCAGAACAGTTAAAAATGACTAAATACTTTCCCAGTATCACTCCTCCACGTAAGCATTGCTGTAATTGCCCTCGGGATGTTGCACAACGGCGAGAGGGAGGGGCAGGTGCTGGCAGGGAGGGAGGTGTCCCTGGCCACCGCACCAAAAAGCCGCGCAAACCTCCGTCCCTGGCGCTGCTGGCATCGAGGAGAGACGCGCAGGGACGGCTCTGCCACCTCAGGGCCCCGCTGCTGGATTTAATCCCCCCAGGGGCTGTTCGTCGTAGAAGCTGGAGGACCCCCGGGAGGACTCACTCCTCCTGCCTCTAAGACACAGCGGGCTGCCCCAGGGAGGAAGAGCAAAAGGCGAGGAGGAACAGAGCCCAGCGTTGCACTGTGTGGCAAAAAGAGAGGAGAGGAAAAAAAAAAAAAAAAGGAAAAGAGAGAGATATAAGGGCTTCATTCAAGCGCTCTCGCTCTCTGGAAGTCTCACGCAGAGCAGCTGGTCTTTAAGCCAGTTGCAAGCACGACATGCGAGCACAGAGCGGTTACATTTCTGGGTGCTTTTATTAGTGACACTCAGACGGGGGCATCCACTCGACCCTCGCGTGAAGGAAAAGGGCTGACTCATTCTTCCAGCGACGCTCGGGAGCGGGACACAACGCTCTGTAGCAGCAGCGCCGGGTCCTCTCCTGCTTCCTAAGCCGGATCACCGGATCTGGGCTCAGAGGCCACGCACGTACGCACGCACCAGCTAATCCACAGACACGCTGGGTCCCTGGGTAGAGCATCCGCAGCTTTTGCTTCCAAAAGCAGCCTGCTGATGCTCGTGTTGAAAGGAAAACCTCTGAGAGCTGCAGTCTCGAGGTTTAAAACATCTGTGGGCCACCAGCCATTAAATAGGATGCTATGCTGGGTTTGCTGCTATCGGGTCTTACGCCAGGTTCATCACCGTGCCGGCTGGGTACCGTCCAGCAATGCATTAAGTGATGTGACTATTTCTGTTCCCATCACATGTTTGCTCTCATCCTCTCCAGGGTGTGTGCGGAGGGGGGTGCGTGGAGAAAAAACAGCACACGTTCATTATGGAGAGTCTTATTTTGGGAAGGCTTTTCCTCTCTCTGCGTAATGCGTGCTGTTGGAAGGAAGGAAGGAAGGAAGGAAGGAAGGAAGGAAGGAAGGAAGGAAGGAAGGAAGGAAGGAAGGGGGATTTTATTTTCCTAATATCCATGTACTCAGGTATTTCTGTTAGAGGAGGCAAAGTCAAAGAAATGCTAATCAAATATCCAGGAGTGCACAGTGCTGACATCTGCACCTCGCTACTATATGGCCTTTCATTAGCATTACCTAAATGTACGACCATACAAAGAGCAGATTTCCTTAGCAACAAGGGCTGCCTTCATATTTCCTCCCCACTACCCCCTGCCCTTAGAAGAAAAATGACTCCAGCTCTTTGCAGAGTGGTGCTCGCAGCCGCTCCGTGCCGCAGCGATGCTATACGATGCTGCCAGCCTTACTATATGCTGCATCTGGGATGCTTTCCTCTCTACGCCGGGATCTGCGAGCCATAAAGCAACCTCTTGACTTAGCTCTTCTGTACAGCCACAATAAAACTCCCTCGCTTTTCCTAACGGAGCGTATGCAAAACAGCCCTGTAACGGCGGAGAGGGGGGAATCCTCTCCTCCAGATGACTTATCGCTCCCCTCACTGAGGATGTCCAGCAGGCGTGGCAGCGTTGGCTGCCCACCCCTCTGCTCCCCGCCACCCTCGGGGGGTGCCGACCGCCCTGGACCATGCTTTAAACCACCTTCAGCTTGGGCTAGGAGCTGCCAGCTCCCCTCTCCTCCCCGGATCTGGGCCAGAAAGACTGAGCACTTCATCCTCTGCGCTCTCCCCTGGTGCCACAGCCTGGTGCGCTGGGCTATTTTAAGAGCTTGTCTGGGAGACTGGCACACGCACCGAGCTGCTGCCGGGAACTCCCTGCTTCTGCTTCAAAAAAACTGGAGGCTGGGAGCCTGCTGGGACTCACCCCTGTGATTCCCAAGGTCTGACCCTCCTCTCGCTGGGGACTGGTGCAACGCTGCCGAGTCAAGCGGAGTTAGTCCCAATTAGCAGCGGTGAAACGGGAGGCGAATTGTGCCCTCCCCGGCATCTCAACCCCTCCGGCCAGAGGCTGTGACCACTAAAGCCTCCCCCTCCAGCTATGCCCCTGCTTTTCATCTCCCTGCTCTCAAACCCGCCCGTTCTGCACCACCATTCCCTGCCTTTTCCACACGGATACTCTCTCCCCTTCCCATTACGATGGGGTTTTTGATTGCACGATCGCATAACTATAATGAGACAAATATTTATTTTGCAGATATGGGTTAATCAGACCAAAGGTATAGAAATATTGCATGCGCTAATCAGAGTACCTTCAGCAATCAGTATAGTAAATAACTCAGGTAAATTAACATAGGAGAGTTCCCTTATCAGGTTTTGGTCTAAGATATATGTGCATTAAGGACTAATTTGCCCTCCCCCCTCAGATTTGGGCTGGAGCCCAAGATGAGGTTCAGACCAAGGTTCCCTCCCACCAGCTTTCACGGGGAGCTGTGCGGGCTTTGCCGCTGGCAGGATCAAACACCAGGATGAATATTCAGTGGTGCGATCGCCTCGCCTTTGTTTTCTGTGCTCTGCACCTTTAAATTTCCAAGGGCTCCTCTCTTTGCAGCTCAGACAGCCTTTTTGCATTCAGTTCGTCGCAAGCTGACACAGAAGACACGATGGAGCAGGTTGTGTCTCCTGCTCTGAGCCCTTCACGCCACTCTGGCAGCGTTCAGGGGACATATTAAGAGCCGTGAGTAATTAGTGAATTCCTCCTGCCCCGGCACGGTGCGGAGCAGCCCTACACGGCACCTCATGGCCGGCTGGCAGTGGCTGGCAGGCTCTACATGGTGCCAAGAGCAGAGGTGCAGCAGCGGCTGTGGGGACACTGGGCTCCCATGCGGGTCTGGAAGGGCCAAGAGCAGGATGAGCCAAGTGAGAGCCCAAGAAGGGCTCTTTGCTCCAACCGGCCCTCCCGGGGTGCTCACCCAAGGTCCTGCAAATGAGTGGTCCCAGGAGACACCTTATGTGTGAGTGCAAGGGGTGCTCAGATCCCCCGGCCTCACTGTCCCTTGCTCCAGTGTCCCCACAGCAGAAGTGGCTGCGCTCCTGCCCCAGAGCAGCTCCTACAACTGCATTTCCCTGGTTTTGCTCAGAAAAAGCCACCGCAGAGGAAAGACGGAGGACCTGGAGATTCTGCCCTTGCCTCTGTCGCATTTTGGGATCCCTGAGAACAAAAAAGCACCGGAGGAATGGCAGGCATTATAGTAACGATGGTGACAAATTTAATTAGAGCAGGAAGCTCTGGAGCGGATTTCAAATGGCAACACGGCATTTTGTGTGAAAGCATTGCCTCGCTCCCCCCCAGCCCCCCCTTTCCTCCCCGCCTCCACCGCGGCGGCTCCATCCAAACCCACCCCACTCCGCGGGATGCATCCCTCTAATTTTCCCACATGTCATGCCCTTCATCCCTCCTCCCCATCCGTCCCCCATCCTCCCACCCCCCAGCTCTGGACCAACACATTCCCGCGGGCTGGAAAATGCCACCGTAGAGCAGTTCAATAATACAGCAGCCAGATGTGCAACAGTATATCCAACGTGTCATTCAAAGGAGCCCTTCAGTGGAGCCGAGACACGTTATCCCGCAATCTTAACTAATACATCCTGGGGCCCTGGAGGAGTTGATGGATGTATACAATTCCCTTTCCTACAGCTGTGGTCCCTTTTTAGAGGGGGGCATCCAGACTTAACAATAGCCCCGCTGTTGCTTTCAAGACAGAATCTCTTCAGACAACCCGGGGTTTAATCCTGACCCCCCGCTTACGCCCGCCCGGACCCTGCCGAGGTCGGTGGGGTTTCGGAGCGGAGGGCTGAGGGCAGGATCCGGCCTCGAGGAGACGACGTCTGTCGTTTCACCTTGTGCTACAGCCTCTGAGAAACCTTGGTAACTGGTTGGAATAGAACCACCTTGGGGAAAAGGCGAGCGGAGAGGAGCAGGTAATAAGATTTCTAACTGGTGCTGGTAGAAAGAAGGAAGTAATATAACAGTTTAATTAATCTATGCCTATTAGCGTTATTAAAGAAAACAGGGAGCTATTGGAGGTTTACCTCAGAGAATATCATCAAACGGGGACCTTCTGTGGGGAATTTTATGTCTCTGTGCCCAATTTATAACCAGCACGGAGGTGTGGTGTTAGTGACAGCCAGTGCTGAAATGTCACAGTGCTTAGAAGTCATTAGCTGGGGACACGGGGAGAGAGAAAGAGAGGATGGAGGAGGGGACAAGGGAGAAATGGGGAAGGAAGGAAAAGGAATTAATTTAATTAAAAATATCTTTAGAGCCTGTCTCTTGATTTGTGTGGTTTTGGGGCTTGGCAGAGCTGCTGAGAACGGTGTGGAAGGAAAATCAAGGTTGCTGGGGCTTTTTGAAGCTGATAAAAAAAAAATAAGCACACTTTTCATGTTCAGGAAGATAAATCCCCATTTTCTCAGTCTCAAGACAATCCAGTTATTTACTGACAGTTTTACTGTGAAATAAAAAGGGCTTTAAGCTTCTTTCTACTTGATGTCTCCATAGCCTGAATATTATTAGATCCCAGCCTGGTGCAGCTGGAGTTTTGGTTAATAAATTTAACGTCATTAGACAGAAAAGCCTTCTACTGAATGTTGCAATTCTTTTTTTCTCTCTCTCCCCTTTTTTTTTTTTTTTTTTTTTTGCCGTTGCAGTCAGACTGTATGTAGGTGGTAAGAATCAAAAGAAAGGAAGTACGCTTGGCAAATAGGGGAGCTCTAAAAAAAGGTTTCTGTCGGGCGAGGGTTCGACGCGAGGGTGTTTTGCCCGCAGACGAAAGGGCTGATCCCCCCCCGCCTCTTCCCAGGGCGGATGTGCCCCACTGCTGTGGCAGCACTGGTTTGGCATCATCCCTCTGTAAACTGCTCCTGCTTTCAGAGAGATGGGGTGTCTCGGGGTGCTCGGCCAGCCTGAGGGGATGGTGTTGCGGGCGGTCATGGCTAACAGGATGGCGAGGTCTCATGAGAGGGCATCACACCGGGGCTGGGCTCTTGGGAGCGGCAAAGCCACGATGGTCAGGGGCTGCCTTGGCACCACCACCATGGGTCTGCGCTCAGGGTTGCTGTTCTGAGAGGAAAAGTCTTTTTTTTTTCCACCAAAAGTCTGCCTCGCGGCCAAGTGCAAAAGGCACCTTGGTGGGACAAGGCAAGGAACAGCCATGATGGGGTGGGCAATAAGAAAGCAGACAGTGACGGGGCCTCCGAGTTCCCCCACGATGAGCTGTGGCCCCTCAGAGCGGGGTTCGCTCCCATGGAGGAAAAGCTCCCAGCCCAGAGCAGGCAGGGACCCCTTCTGCCATTAGGGTGGCTGCCATCTTCCATCTCCCCCTGCCACCCCTCTCCTCAGCCGCTGCCCTCGCCAAGGCCGTGCGCCTTCTCCTGCCGGCTGGGAGGAAGACACTGAGGAAGATGCAGAGGAAGGTGCCACAGCATTGTCAGCCCCCTGCCTGCTTCTTCTCCAGCTCTTGTCCTGCTGCCTTCCCACCACGAGCAGGCGGCTGCCACGGCCGGGCCCTCCCGGCCTGCCAACAATCCCGAAGCATGACAGGGTTGGAGGTGGGATGGTTAGTTTGAGGAAGTCAGTCACTGAAGTTTGGTTAAAATGTGTCCCACGTGGCGATTTTCTAACCCCAAAACCCTGCATGTGCTGTGGACACCAGGAGAGAGCTTTGATGGCAGGAGCAGGGCTGTGAGTCACCTCCCGCCCAGCACGGTCGTGGGTTTCACCCCGTGCAGAAAGAGCCTCTGCGTCCCAGAGAAGCCCTTTTACAAATGAAATAGCGACGGCTGGAAGTGGAGAAGCAGACGAGGGGTCTCAGGGAGATACCGAGAGGCCGGGGCTTGGCCGGGGCTGGGAAGGGACGGTTGTGGAGCCGGGGGCTGCCGGGACGGGAAGGAAGTGGTTGTTGTGGGAGTAACGTCAGGAAGAGCCGCTGCTGGGGCCCGGGCGAGCAGGGAGAGGGGAAGAAGATCAGAGAGTTCACAGGATGGGGACAGAGCACTCGAGGGAGAGGAGGGAGAGGAGGCTGAGAGGAAGGGTCTGGCATGAGGATGGGGAGATGGTGTGTGGGGAGATGCCTGTCCTGGGAGCGCAGTCGTGCCCAAAATGCCGCTGGATTCCTTTTACTCCCCTCCCCAACGCGATTTCTAAACGACGTTGTGTTGGTTTCTTTTTTTTTTTTTTCTTTTAAATGCCCCCTCCGGTGACTAAAAGCCAAACAAATAACGACAAGAAGGGAGGGCGGGTAATTAGAAGCAGATGGCTGGGGGTGACAGGTACCTCCATACCTGCGCACCCCTTCGCTCCTGGAGCTGCTCCCAGACCGGCGGTGGAACAATCGCGGCCCGGGCTCTGGGCACCGATACGGGAGCAGAGGCAGCAGCGCCCTGTGAGCCGCTTGAGGGAAATCCAGTTTGGAGCCAAGGCAATGCATGCAGAGTCATTAATCTAGGTCTGGTGCCAATAGGGATGGCTTTGCATTAGCGCCGGGCCCCTTTGTAGTTCAGACAATCAGTCGTATTCAAACAGCGCGAGATAACACTGCAGAAAGCTGAGACCATCGCAGCTCATTCCTCCTGTAAGGGGCGGGGGGAGAGGATTTACAGGCAAAATAGCATTGCATTAATGGGACTGCTCAGTATTCTGCACAGACGCTCGCGGATAATGTCTTTGCAAACTAACTGCAATAAATTAATTAAATTAATCTACTATGCCGCGCTTGTCCCCACCCAACATCAAATTCAAGGATGATCAGGGCTTGCCTTATCCTCCATAGCCTACGAAAGAATCTGATCTCACTTGCTCTAGAGTTTCTGAGGCACTGAATTGCAAAGTACCACCTGCCTCACTAAACTAATCACCAGCCTGGTGGTTTAGATCACATCAGTTTTACATGTAATTAAGACTGTCCAGGAGGGCATGCAGCTGCTTACATGGTCGTTCCCTCTTATACAGCAACGTGCCTCCTGCTCAGATAGGTGCAATTAAACAAGCCTGTTCACAGTCATTAAGCATTAATGCACCTCATTAGCATAAGAACTGGAAGAAGCTTTGATGCAGGGAACCCCGCAGGAGAAGGAGATAGAGAGAGATGTACAGACAGACAGGAAGGCGAAGGGCTTGGCCACCACCTCCTCCTGGCCCCGACCAACCATTCCAGCTCCATTTCTCCAAAGCAATGAGCCATGCCGTGCCCTCCTCCCCAGAAATGGGACTGGGTTATCTTTCTCTCCTCCTTTCCTCCCCCCACCCCTTTTCTAAATTATGCTGATGGAAAAAAAAAAAAAAAAAAAGGAAAGAAAAAAAGAAAGAAAAAAAAAAAAAAAAAACCAAACCGTTGGGAAATTAAACTAGCGAAACCATTAATAAGCTGAACTCTCTGTTGGCTTTGACACAGCACACTAAAGCTTTAAAGAGACAGGGCCCCAGACACTGGAGATAGGGGCAGAGACAACAGCGCTAACAAAGAGCCACTGTTGCCACGGCCGTGGCCATCTCGGGTAGGTCCAGCTGTCTTTGGTGTTCTGTTTTCCAGACACAAAGAGCAGACTGAACCGTTTTGGTCTGAATGGCTTTCATTTGATGGTAGAGAAAATGAGAGGAAAGAAAGAACCTAAGTAAAGTGTCCAGGAGAGAAAAAGGGGGGGGGGGGGGGGGCGACAGCAGGGGGGGCGGGGGGTCTGCGGGGGGAAGGGGGGGGTGGGGACGCGCCTGGGGGCAAAAAGGG
>JAAGNO010030792.1:0-22045 GCA_033439905.1 Ceryle rudis
GCTCCAGCCCCTCCATGTCCTGCTGGGAGTGAGGGGCCCAAAACTGACCCCAGGGTTGAAGGGGTGGCCTCCCCAGTGCAAAGTACAAGGAGATGATCCCTGCCCTGGTCCTGCTGGCCACACCAGTGCTGACACAGCCAGGATGCCGCTGACCTTGGCCACCTCTGTGAGGGAGTAAGAAGTACCTGAACTAGCTCATATGCAGACCCTTACACAAACACACCATCTAAAATATTTAGTGAGAGCGGAATTCGGTTTGCACTTGAAGGGTCTGCTGGCATAAGAGCCTTGGCAGGGAGCGTAGAGCAGTCACAACCTTTCGTTGACACAGCAGTTGGCAAGAGCCCGACAGAGAGACAGTTACGCCAACAGAAACGTGCTTCTGTTGGCTTAAGGGATGGTTTGGAGGTTTTGCAGCTTTGCCAGCCATTTCTGCTGGGCTGCGGCACGCGTCCACTAGAGGACTCTGCTCACACAGCAAAGCCCAGCGCGGCTCCACGGCAGCCTTGTTTTTCAGCGTGCCAGTCTGGTTTCCAGCTATCAATTATTACTATGAGGCAATTTCTCTCTCCACGAGTCTTATCCCCAAGCCCGCAGTCCCGTTTTTACTACTACGTGTCAGGCTGGAGCTGTGCCCCACTCTGTGGGCAGGGCGAGGCACCAGAACTGCCCTGCAAACAGGAAGGGTGCTGTACCCCCTCTGCCTCCATCATGTGATAGCCACAAGCATCCCCATCAGATGACTGAGACATTATCTGCCCCAGACATATGACTGGGCAAGCCTGCCCATTACAGCCGCCTTCCCGGGGGCGGGCGTAACATTACAATCCCCGAGATACTCTCCCCCATCCCAACACACACACTTGGTGTAGGAAACGCAAATGGAGAGCACTGCCTTAGATCTCACGGAGGTAAGAATTTGCCACGAGCTCAACAGTTCTTTCCCCCAAGTGAGAATCAAGCAGTAATTTGTTTATTTGCACTGTTGCCACTTTTATCCGTTCCAAGTTACTGGGCAGGATGGGGAGGATGAACATCCTGTATTAGGCTTTGCTACCAACACCGAGGGAAAACGAGGATTCAAATCCTGCTGCAGCGTGGGCTCATCGAGAGGATGATGACAACAGCCAGCAGGAAAACCAAACCAAACACATCTCGGTGGGAACTGCTGCTGGATGCGCTCCTCGCTCGGAGAGCGGCCCCCAGATTTCTCTGAAACTGGACCTCACTGGTGGGTCAGCCCCTTCAGGCTCCACCTACCAACAGCGCTGCAAATTTTACACCTTATGCCACCGTGTCTCAACACATGAATGGTTGTCGCCTCACCTCACATCTGAAAGGCTTCTCTCCAGAATGCTGTAGGGAATGTACTTTGAGAGACATACTGCGTTTGAATGATTTTCCACAGGTTTCACATGTAAATGGCATGTCCTTTGTGTGTGCTGCAACACAACAGTATGTTAGAGGGCCATTCGAATGTGAACAGTTCTTTAATCAACTCTTTTTCTCCAAGTCTGAGCAGGAAAACGGTTACTACTGAACAGCTTCTAAGTAGATGCACATACACACACACACACATCGTTCGCTCACTGCCCAGTACTACTGACTTGAACTTTTTGCTAAGGATAAAGCTCAGACAACTGAATTTGCCGTATTATTTCCCCCCCTCAAAGCAGCAATTACAAGTCAAGAACCACAGTGGCCCATTAAGAGGCAGAACCAACAGAAGCGCCGATCAATAACTCACCAACCATATGTTTCCGCACGTGGGCCATGGTGTAGAACTTTTTTTCACATATCTCACAAGAGAATTTCTTTTCTGCATATCCGTGGATAATCTTGATATGTTCGTGGAGGGACCAGAGCTTCTTGAACGATTTATTACAGGAAACGCACTGAATGAACGGGATAAATAGAAGGAAGTTTGAGTTAGAAAGATTCAGTGATGCAAGTTTGAGGAGTCAAGCCAGGTATCCTCCTCTCGCGTGACAAAAAGAAGCCCAAAACAAGTCAAAGTGCTGTATACTGCCTCAGACTGTACTTCAGCTTAAACAATTACGCTCAGAAAAGCCAGATCAAGCGGGATTAGAGAGGATGTTAACACCCGGCGTGTTGGTGCCACCTGAGGAGCACCAGAGCCACCGCACTAACTTATTTCCAAACCACAGCAGCACAGGCAGCTGGATGCAGCCCTCGAGGAGCTAACGCAGAGAAGAGAACTTCACAGGCACCGATGCTGCTGGTGTGGGAAGAATCCAAAGCCCTGGTGTGGGAAGAAGCCAGCAGAGGTGGAAGAGTCCAACACCACCAAGTTGCCTTAAACCCATCCGCACATCCAGCCCTGGCATTCACAGGAGCACTGTGACCTCTCAAACTCCAGAACAGCCCAGGAACCAGTCAGCTCTCATCCCCTCAGCTCTACACAGAGGACAGCTCCCATCTTGCAGCTCTTGACCACGTGGAGCTCCTGGTACACAGCTCATAAAGTAAAGCAAGCTGTCACCTTCACCTTTTGTGTTCTGACTCTTCATTTAGAGGTGTCAGTAGCACTGCAGGTCTAAAATGACAATGTGCAAACAACGGTTTTATCTCTTCCCACCACGACTGCGAAATGTCCAGAAAGTCGCTGATGAGCAGGATGATCCACAGGCTTCACTCATCTCTTTTTTTCCCAATAGTCAGTTCTTCCTAAAGGCTCGATTAAAAAAAACCTTTGTAAAATGTTGAAAATTCCAGAATAATCTTAGTTGTCAAACTTGACAGCAGACCCGAACGTGAGGATGCCAACTCGTTTCCATCTTTGAAGTGAAAAGGAAGGAACTGTGGCTTGGTTTTGGTTGGCTGGTGGGGTGTCTGGGGTTTCTGGTACATTTCCACTTGTCTGCCTATCAGTTAACCTCCTTCCCTCAAAGTAAGACGGGCTGTACATTGTTCGCTGCAGAATAAGCAAACCCTGTGCCTTCTGCTGACCTGAGTCATCTCTTCTCTGCACACACAAGTTCTGCTGCTGCCACAGCCCGTGAATCTCTGCAGGCTTGGAAACTGGTGCCACTGCTCCCTGGGCTGCCTCCAAGAAGAGATGCTGTCTCCAAAAGTACCTGCTTGGAGGCCTGTAAACAGCAAACTGCAGCCCTCCGGGGGGGAAGCCCCTCAGAAGTAAAGCGATGCTAAGAAATGATCAAAAATCCTTTGGTTTAAGGTTGAGTGAGCCCTTGAAGTGGTCAGTCTACGATTTAACTGATGAGCAGCAGCAAGTAATTTAGAAGACTAATAGTGAAGAGCTACTACCGAGTGTAAGGTGACAACGGAAATTCTGTGGAGGTGCTAATTTTGAAAAGGATGAAAACCAGAAATTACCTGGAAAAACAGATCAATATTTCATCACTCAGAGGAAAAACACAGAGAGGAGCCCGCCATGTTCGTCAGTTCAGTTACCACTTACACAACAAAACCATTTTTTTTCCTAGACAAAGCTCCACCTGCCCCTTGCCACGTTACACCTACATTACTCTAAGACTTTCATATCCCCTTAACTCTTTTTGCCAAGTGTAATAAATTAGCAGGCAGCTGCACCACACATTCCAAATGTCAGGACAGACAAAAATAATGGCTGAATGTATGTTTAGACTGGGAACTCGAAGGGGTGCAGCAGAGCTCTGGGCCCTAGGAAGAGTTGGGAAAGTTTCTGGACCCGATTCTTCTGGTACCGGATATAAAACAATTTCTACAATCTCTTCTTCTGGGATCTCTCAGACGCATGTCTGTGCACGGATTCCAGGATACTTCTCCATTCTATACCACCTGACCAAACCATGAATTCCTCTTTAAAAATCAAAAGATTTTCTGCTGTGAATGAGCCACCTGGCTGACAAGGCAGTCCTTCAATTTACATTTAAATGTTCTCTGCTACACTAAACTTTTGATGTCTCTCTTTCCAAAACTGCAAGGCCATACTGAAATGTTTTATGTGTTTCACTAACTATGCTCAAGACTCATTATCTTACACTCCTTCCTTCAGTCTTCCTCTTATGAGCTGAAACATAAGGAAAAATAGCAGAGGGTTATACAGAGCTGCATTGGAGTCTCACAGCAAAGAGAAAACATTTCAGCTGTCTCCCACCCAGTGGGAACTGAACATCAATTCAGCTTAGCATTTAAGCAAACAAAAAAGCAAAAAATAATCTTAGATCTTTCTGGTAAAACTCACTGGACAGCCAAAAAAACACGCTGTCCTACAAACTCTCAACATTTCAAGCTGCATAAAAATTGAACTCAAGCTGCTGCGTGATGGGTTATTTCAGAAGTAGGTGGCAACACTGTGCCTGGTTTAACAAGGCAAAAAAAAAAGCACGTTCAAATCGCAAGATAAAACAACAGTGCCTCCAGTTCCACGAGAACATCAATGCCTACGAGCAAAGTACAAACCACAGATGAATCAGAAACTCTTTCCACGACTTAAAGCTTTTAAAGGGTTCTATTACAACACAGGCTCCCATTGTTGTATAAATTAAAAAGCTGCAAATCTTCTGGTGAGAAGGACCAGAGATCTTTGTATTATCAGTGAGATTTACTGAGCTTTTCACACTGGGAAAGGGCAGGCTCGTGGACGGGCTTAGTCATGGAATTCATACGCTGCCACATGCACACGTGAACGCTCCTGCAAATTACTGCATGTAATTATCGTATAGAATCGTAAGATGACAGGGGTTGGACGGGACTCTGGAGACCAGCGAGTCCAACCCCCCTGCCAGAGCAGGATCTCGGTAGGCTTTCAGGAAGTTACATTTAACACAAGTTCACATCCTGACTTCACTAGTTTCTTTCTCACCTGCTTGCCTCTCGGGTATTTTATTTATTTCTAAATTTCAGATTCCAATACCAGCCAAGTGCCGTAATTTTCCCTTAAAACCTTACCTGGACATACTCTGTGACCGAGTTTCAGGACACTGAAACACTTTGAACTTTAAAACTAGTGATAGCTGCAGGTGCTCAGCACCTGAAGAAGGAGGCTTTATCCCGTCAAAGCACTTCACTGCAAACGCTCTTGTTTTCAGGCCAGTTACTCTTGTCTCTGACATCTGTTCAAGTAGCTTTTGCGTTTTCCCCAACTGGCAGTTAAATACAAGAGTGACTCCACTAAAGCAGATGTCAGTTGTACACTCTGTTCCCTGCAACGTACTTCTTTGGGAAGACACCAAAGTGTTGATACGTAGAGACAAGGTCTCGGTCAGAACCTGGTCTGTGCAAAGATTTCCCCCTCTGAAGTGTCCGCTAGCTGTATCCAGGGCACGACAGAAGGTATGGAAATCTGGCAAGCAGGTGAGCAAACCTACCTGGATATTTTTTTCACAGTCTGTTTGCTGGTGAAGGGACAGCTCACTTTCTAGAACAAATTTCTTCCCACATTTGTCGCAGATCTGCATGCGCCTGTGAGTGACGTTCATGTGCTTCTCCAGGTACCAGCGTGTGTTAAACACCCTGGGGCACTTCTCACAGGTTAAAGTCTCCTTCTCTTCACACTTTGATTTCTGCACAGGTGCCTTGGGCTCCTTTGCAGCTTTCTTCTTACGCTTGGGGGGCTCCACACTCTTTCTACGACCCCTTGTAGTTCTGGGTGATGGGGAAGTTGTGGCTGCTGCAGCAGATGCAGCTCTCCTTGTTCTCCTTTGTGCAACACTAACTTTTTCCACTCTTTTCTCTTTTTTCTTCTGCCTCTCAATTTCCTCATAATCATCACTGTCTTCAGTGGCCTCGTCCCCACTGTCACCCTCCTCCTCTTCCTCACTGCTGGTCTTAAGAACAGCAGTCTCTTTGGACTGGGAGGGGACACCCTTCTCCCCTTTTGATACATTTAAGGTTTGGTTGTTAAGGTTTACCTCTACTATAATCTGCTCCCTTTTGTAAGTCACTTCATCTTCCTCCTCTTCTTCCTCCTCAGAGTCGTCAGAGTTTTCTCTATCTTCTTTCACAGGCCGGACCTCTCCTACCGGTCTGTTCTCCCTGAAATATGGCTGCTCCTCTCTTTCATGGAGATGTGGTTTACTCATTTTGCTGTCCACCAACACAGAGTAAGGACTTCCTGACTCTCTCTTGTATACTTTGGTGGACAGATCAAGTTCCTGGCTGGCACCGTGATAAAACGTGGGTGGCACTTGACCACGGCGACTGTCCTCCTGCGCCATCCCTGCTACATGCGCCGCACAGTTTTCAACCAACTGTTGGCAAGAATTGGCTGTTTGACTCATTTGGGGGGCCCTGATTCATTGAGCACCTTGAATCCCAGAAAACCAAGTAAGCAGCTTGAAATCAGGATGAACTCTCAAGAACGATGCCTGTTCCATCTACACAGAATGAACAAAATCTGACTGTCTGCTGGTGTTTAGCACTGGTGTGTAGGTCACAGATTCTGGTATTATGGCAAGAGCAGAGCAGTAGCAATTATTCTTCTGGAGAAAGTTGCCAACGAACCGCTGAACGTTTTATCTATAAAAGACAACACAGAAAACAAAGTCAACTAAAAAACCCAAAAAATAAAACAACCCACAAAAATCAGCAGCAAGTCATTTTGTTTTGAGTTTGTATGACTGGGGTAAAGCGCAGTTTATATTATCTATGAGCTGTATCTGCTGGGGTGGAGTGTCCTCCAGCGCTGTCTCAAGCAAAACTGGCAGCTGGGTACAAGTATGTGCACCCTTCGTGGGGATCAGAGCCGGTAGGAGACCCTGAGACACAGCAATGAACATTCTCCACCCGCCAGAGATCACATCACCACCACCTCCCTCGACGCCGGGCCGAGATCTGCGCTCCTCCCGGGGCACTCGTGGCCCCAAACTCTGCTCTACTCCCATTCACCTCCCCGCCAAACGAGGTGCAGAGCTACATAGAAATACCTCTTCCCTTGCGGTATCTCCCAGAGGGAGCCCATCCTCACCCAGAAGGGGACACATTACACCGAACAACATTCCATTAATGTAGATATGCATGAAGAATTTCAATGGAGACATTTTCAACTTGCTGCACTAAATCAGATTAAGAACACCGTGTCCCCTACTTGTTTCCACCTCAGAGATCCCTCATACAGCCTCTTGATTTAAGGCACTTTTTCTTTTGTCTTATTCTCCCTTCCCCCAGCTACTTACTCCTCAGCGCAGCAGCCAAACAATATTGCATTTGCCCATCTAAATTTCACTTGCAGTTATCCAAGTTGGAATTTGACCAGGACACTGTTATTTCCTCTTGCAAAAAATGCCACGTGATCCCTAATGAATACGAGTAATCAAAGCGCTCACATCTATTTTTCACCAGGACAATTACAGTTTGGTAGCACAGTGTTGCAGCATCAATCCAAGGTTTTTGGCTGTGCAAGAAATAACACTGGAATCCCTGACCAAAAAGCACACTCGGAGCTAAACCTGTGAACAGAGGGTGCAGAAAAGGAGAGTTAAGGACAGAGCCTACGAGACACCCCATGACCAGAGGACAGAGAGGGGCCCTAACAGAAAATGGATGGATTGAGCAGCTAAATAGGAAGAAAACCGGATCCTGGCTATCGGAATCTTTGAGGCTATAAGCTTGGGCCAAGTCCAGTACACCACTTGGGTTTTGCAGAAACACAGGGTCATTTTTATCGGTAGTGTTCTTGGAGCAATAAAACCCAACCCACCTAAAGCAGCATCACAGACGTGGATTTTTCTGGTAAATTTCCTGCCCCATTGTACAGAATTAAAATTCTCTGCACACTACAATGGCAGTAACTTACATCCAAACATGGTTTGCTACATATATATATATTATAGTTTCTATTTCACTCTTCCACCAGAAATTTCCCTGCTTGAAGTGGGTTTAATTGAACAAGAGATGAACCTACCCATGGCCTTGGTGGTATGAATAATAAAGAAGACCCTGTGAGGCGACACACCGAGGAAAGAGACGGACCAACAACCAGTCATCTGAGGAGCAGCTTCATTAAGAGATTCTTGGAACAGTTCTCCAGTAGTCCCAAGCGCACTCAAAAAGCGCCCTGAAGATGCCTGACGTGAGTGGCCTACAGACAGACTCACAGGGTCTGTTCCTGCTGCTGCTGCCCTCGTTCCATCCTCAGCAGGGTCTAAGGTCCCAGAGGGGAGGGAGGAAGGCGAGCGCTGAGAACCAGCCGGGCCAGGGAAGATGTGCAGATGGGCTGTTAACATCGGGTCGCAAGTAATATTCAGATGGAAAAACTAGTAAATAATAAAATAAACTGTTGGTGATCGCAAGCCAGAATCAACAGCCTTATACCCAGAAGGCCCTTAGAAAGCAGTGGGCGGGATGAAATCCAGCTTAGCTTTTCCTTTAATAAAATTTAATGAATTATTCAGCAGCTCAGAAAAATCACTGTCTCATGTAGAAAATGATAGCCGATTATTTCCTCGGCCGATTAAGCATCTCTCCCACGTTGCACGAGTAAATCAGGAAGGCTCTCAGAACGCTGCTGCTAGATAGCCCAAAAAAGCAAAAAAACCCTGTGATGAAAAGGAAGCTTTACCTCCACCCCCCACTTACTGAACATCAAACCAGCCTTTTTACGTACCCTGCCATCATTTCACCTCTGCTCACTTAAGGAATATTCTGTATAATAAACCACTTTGTATGACCCTGCTACCACTTCAGATAATAATAAAAAAACCAACAACAAAGGGACTTATTTGGCGTTATCAAAGCGATTTGCTCTTAAAACCACTTCACTCTGCAGAGTCAGTAACCTACTTTCACTTTGAATACACCGCCTACTACCCTCAAGGGACCCACAACTTTCGAACAACGTCATTTTATTTCGCAGTCCAACACACATTTAATACCATCACCGCACTGCTAGGCTGCCGACACATCCGCCTAAATACAGTTTAAAATATTTTAACAGAAGAGTTTTGTCCTTAAGTTTCTAACCCCAAACGTAAGGAAGCAGCATTTGAGTGGTTTTATATTTTTGCCCTTTTTTAATTTTTAATTTATTTTTAAAGATGAATCCACTTTTTTTTTTCCACACTGCTGGCTAGCTCGGGCCCACAGAATGAATTTCAGCCCTGCTCCAAAAGGGAGCAGTAAGGGTTTTGATTAAAATGCAGAAAGCTTATAGGGTTTCAAAGCAATTTTTGGAGCAGCCTATCTAGACATAAAACCGAGGAATAACCATGTTACGAGCACACACCGAACCTATGAGGTGCGTGCGACGTTCGGCCATCAAAGATCAGACGAGAAAGGTTTGCAGCCTGCGAGTGTGAAAGGCTCAAACCCAGGGGGAAAAAAAAAAAAGCACAACTTGCAGACAAACGTGGAGGAAGCGTGTGCATGTGGGAGCAACACTTCGTACGGTGCTTTCGCGGCTTCTGAAGAAAAACCACATTTCTTCTCATTATCTGTACTAAAAATAGAACAATTTCTAGCAGCGAGCGCCAGCTCAATTACCTGCCCCGACTTCGGCTCAACAGATGCCTTGAAATCAGCACAGCCCAAACACAATATACTCCAAGGTTAACGACTTTCAGCTCCAGGTCCTTACACTGCCCTCCAAGAGGGACCAGCTCGACAGTTCGGCCATCTCAGATTTTTGTCTACCCAGTGCCAAGGACGTATGATTTGACTTCTGGCAAACACCCACCAGACAACGACGTGAAGAAAGATGCTTCTTCATCTGGCTATTGTAGGAAGTGAGGTGGCTGCACAGTCATTGCTGCGTATCGAGACCTTCTCCCCCCATCCCATGGCCCACAGCCCTGTGCCTGCCACCCCAAAAGGGTGAAGCCACCAGCTCTACAGACGGACGCTCAGCTTGCTCCTTCTTCATGCCTACGTGTTTCTGGTGGCTGCCACACAGGGACATGAGAAGCACTTTGAGGTGCTCCCCAAGCAGCGATGACCCTGATGCTCCTGGTCGATGAGCCAGCAGATGAATTTTTAACCAGTTCCATTGCTGCCCATAGAAAAATTACCAATATCACCTCTGAGATTTGACAGACGCTGGTCTAATTCACTCTGTAGGTTGGCAAGTCTAGAAGCATTGCAGGCACAAGGGTGATTTGTCTGCTGACACAAAGACGGCACTGTATCGATTTATTGCTTAGTTAACATCTGCAAGTTCCCCCACTCTTCCCAGATAGCCATAAGGATCAGAAAATCCCTTTAAAAACACCCATGCCTCACTTCACAAATCAGTGGCATTTGCTTGTGTAAGTTTTACACACACCGTCAGGAAAGAGGAGCAGCCTGGGGCTTTCTGTAGCTGCAGCTCACCTACTTCTTGCACGGAAGGAGAATGCTATGAAAGAAGAGATTGCGAAGTCAATATCCAAGACTAAAAATGCATTCATTTATTAGCCATCCATTATTTTCTTTATTATACTACAGCCTGTCAAGACAGGAACGGAACATTAATTTTTGTTCCTGTTTGCTAGACACTGGCACCAGATTTCACTTCCAGCTTGGTGCAGTAAGAAGCGCTTGCAACTTGGAGGCAGCTCACAGGACACCAAGACAAAATGATTCCTCCGAGAGTACGGAGCCCCTAAGACGTGGGGGAACCTGAGCCACGGCTAACACCAGAGCACTGAAATACCTACCGCACACCTTACACAAGCATCGCCGATTATTCACACGGTCCCTTTACAGCACCTCATGAGATGACCACCAAAACATCGTCGTCTTCCCCAGCTCGGTTTAAGTGCCGGCAAATCTCAGTCAGCTTAAAGGCAGCTTCTCAACGGAGACAATCAAGAGGCACTGTGGGGCACCAACAGGTTTTCCACTCTGCCTTTTATTTATAAAATATATAAACCTTTCATTTATAAAATACAAATGTATATATAGAAATAAATATAAACTGTATGTATAAAATACCTAAATAGATCTATTCCATGAGAAAGTCTAAATTTCAGTGAGAAAGTCTGAGTATCTTGAAATTTTCTTTTTCATTAAACAAAACCTCTCCCAAACTACCGTTACAGTTAAGAAAAAAATTATATCTGTGTTGAGTTTCAAGGCAACGTCATTTTGCGTACGCAGTAACAACTGAGGTTCTTAAGGATGCTGGATGTCTTTCGGTTGGAAGCTACAATCCAGCAGCTCCATCAGGTCCCGCGGCAACCAGATTCGCAGGCGGTTTCCAACCGGTGAAGCAACCACGTGCATAAATAAATAATCTCCGTCCTTTAACATAATGCGCCAATTTCGAAGTAGTCAAGTAGTTGTTGAAGAAACTACACTCTGAACAGGAGAATGGCAGTGGTTGCAGGCTGGGGGGATTAATTAACTACAGCTCTAACGTTATGCCAAACCCGGGACACGTTACACTCTGGCTACCACCCAAATTTCAGACCAAAACTGGAGCGCCAGCTTCCCCGCTTCCTCTCTACTCAGGTAGAAATTTCTAGTACAGCTAAAACACGTGTGAATTCGGAAGGCAAGTGTAGCTCAAGCCTTTCAAAGGGGCAGTATCATTTTAAGTAAACAGTTTCACACTTCCTAGTCACATTATTTGGATGCAGAAGTATTAGAACTATGATAAACTGGCACATGCATTTATTTTGGAAGGCTGACAAAAGAATGCATCATTCTGATAACTATAAATTCAGAGGTAAATGTGATTTTTTTTCCTTTAGCTTCTGTTAATATTAATCAGTGTTGCCCATTAAGCAATTCCAAATCAGCGGACAGGACAGAAACACAAGAAAATGCATCAGAAGAATATAATTTTTCATTGCACAGATACAGTTTAGCTTTAAATATTCTACCCAGGACAAAGTTCTGCAGCGTATTGCCTAAAAAGAACAAACCAGTCAACGCTTTCTCACGACAACTCCGCTCTGAAATCCTGAGGTAACGTGAATTTTTAAAGCATATTAGCAAGAAACAACCAGAGGTTGCGACGTGAAAATCTGAAGCGTTTGACTAAACCAGCCCAGCCACCTACAGTTCAACCCATCAGCAATATTTCGGAGAGCGTGA
This sequence comes from Ceryle rudis, assembly GCA_033439905.1. Taxonomy (NCBI): domain Eukaryota; kingdom Metazoa; phylum Chordata; class Aves; order Coraciiformes; family Cerylidae; genus Ceryle; species Ceryle rudis. Next base: position 11,980 of record JAAGNO010030792.1, read on the forward strand.
AAAAACCAGAGAAGTTTCAAGCACAGTTTGAAGAACAGGTGCATGAAACAGAGCAAGGCACAGACACAGCAATTCCCGGTTAGCGGGAAAACACATCTGGCACGAGTGACATCATGGCATCGGGCAGTAATCAGGACTCAACACAAGAGGGGATTATTTCTCTCACCCTACAATCGCTCCTTTCTTGTGCATCTCAGCTGCTTTATATGCAAAAAACACCAAAAATATGTTCTTAAGTGGTTAAGTTTTTCTCTCCAGACGGAGCCACAGTCAGCAGCACATCCTCACGGTTTTTGCATGTCTATGGGAGTGCTCAAGCCTGTCTCTGCCCATGGAAATGCAAAAGAAAAGAGCCTGAGTGCTGCTATCTGCCAGCGACAGGGGACAGCTTGGAACACCCACCCCAGAGATGGTATCTGCAATGGGTGCAGCTTAGCAGAGCTACCAAGGAGAAGAGGGAAGAGTCAACTCCCCTGCTGGGCCAGAGGCACAACTCTTGTGCCGCTGACACAAACTCGGGGAATATGGTGTAACCCAGCGAGAGGATACCGGGAATTTCACAATTCCTGTGAAAACACAAAACTCCCAACTCCTCTTTTCGCTGCGAGCTCAAAATGTGCTTGAAACAGATTTTTCCCATCAATTCCCACAACAGATCAGACAGAAAATGGTGCGCGGCACCGTGGCTTGACTTTGGTGAAATTAAAGCTATGCCACATATCTGGGCATCTCTGTCTCAAATGGATTAGTCTTGGTACAACTAAGCAAACGGACACGCACATCATAAAAAAACCAACAACGCTGGCAGGGACTGGAAGTATTGCAGGGAGTCTTGGCAGGGAAACAAAAGACTGGAGAGAGAATAAATACCATCCAAGCTTCCAAGTAAAGGTCTGGGCAGAAACATGTTTGCTGGGGTGGTGTCTGAAAGCCTGAAGATGCACTACAGCATCTAGACTGGCCCATCTTCCAGTCATTTTTTCTGACCATTCCAAAAATAGTCTATGATAGGTATCTTGCTAACTCAGCAGGCAACATATTTTCACTGTATGGAGCTGGCTATTTGCCTGCAAGTATTTAACAGTCTAATGGAAAATGAAGCAGACCATATTCCCAACTGCAGAAAAAATGCCTCGTATAATATCCTGCAGTTAAAACATAAAAACTATGATAAAAACCCTTCAGGCTTTTTCCATTTGTTAAGATGAATTAATTGGCTGTATACAGAAAGCTGGTTTGAGGGACAAAAGCTTCCAAAATAGTGATTTCCAGAACTGTGACTCTGGAATTTTTTCAAGCATTATCTCCACAGAAAACAGTTTAAGAGGTTGCCATCTCAGAATTCAACAGCATTCTAATTTCTCTGTTTTTGCAATAATCTGGAAGCTTTCTGCTGGCTCTGAACTAGATGACAGCCAAAAACCTCCGCATTTTTCTTTTACTAAGCAAAACCATCTTGCAACAAGTTCCAGTACATCACGACATACGCTCAGAAGTTTAAGCCCCTTCTGCTACCTTAAATATAGAAAAAATTAAAGACCTGGGACTGCATCAGGAACTTCCTTGTATTCCAATGTGCTGCTGCATCTCATCCATACCGCTCGATGCAAAAACCCAAAAGCAAGATTAAACCAAAACCAGGTGGCTACCACTCAACAGGAGTCACTCGCGTGCACACTTTTCACGTTTATTACTTTTCTGTAAACGGTTGATAACTTGAAGACACATCTGTGAAGCAAAAAAAGGCTTCACGTGACCACATGAACAGATTGTCTGTCTCTCCAAATCTGTCAACTCATCAATATACGGCCCGAACTTCAGAACTACCCACTGCTCTGGCACTGAAGGGCAAACATTTCACCCATTAGCCGATTCTGTTCCAATTCATTTCTTTATTGCCGTTTTCCTCTCGTTAAGTGGCAAGATTCCTTTTTGCTTTAAAAACTCTTGCTTTCATCATTATCTGTTCACTTAATCTCGAAGACTAGTAAAACCTGCACCGATTTTAAACCGTCCATTTATATTCACAGACACCAGGGCCGACACTTCTTACTGAACATCACTGACGGCAAGACTGCCAACGATCCCACTAACGATAGAGGCTCCGCACAAAGCCCCAGGAAAACAAAAAGGAAATCTACCATTAAGATCTGCACTTCTGTTTCCCAGAGTTAGCATTTTCCCTCCCAGAAAGGAGGAGTGGAGAAAGAGGCACCAGATGTGTATCTGTCTCTGAATATGTAGATGGGATCAGTTGAGAGTGCTTAAAAACAATGTAAATGATCTGTCCACAAAGTAAAGCTGACAGGTATAGCTTCCACCTGGACACTGATACTGGAGGAAAGGTGCTTTCCCTCAGCTTAAGCTGACAGCAGCCGCTTGCCAAGAAATAATCAACTTTTATATCCAGAACAGACTTGCCTCCTCTCCTAGCAAAGCCCTCAAGGAGCCCTTTGCAATGTGCAGAACAGAGGTAACAAGAGAGTTTTGTTATTTTTAACTTCAGTTTAAGGAAACTCGCAGACAAGTTCACTTATTTGCTCACAGCCTTTTGCTGAGCAGCCTGTGCTACGCACATCGCAGCACGTAACGTGCTCCCTGCGTCGTTTTAACTTTTACACTGTCATAACGGAACGTTTAAAGCAACCTCCGAGCCGAGAACGTGATGCTACGCACACTGTGCAGAGTCCCTCAGTCACTGTAAAGCAGTCTTTTAAAAGAAAATTCTGATTCATTTTCAGTCTACCAGTTTTATCTCAAAAAAAACCCCAAACCTGCTCAGTATTGGGGAACTTTGCTGAGAGTGGTATGTATTAATAAAGAAATAAATAAATAAAATAGCAAAATCTCCTTTGGCTTCATGAAGTGTGAATTTGATCTCTCCAAAATAAAGTTTGCTCTTCTCACATCATTGGAATGTGCTTACGGACGGATAGCTTTAAAACCCTCTCCGCTTTTCATTTAGAGCTCTTTACACAGTAGAGAATTCTGACTTTGAAACCAGCAACAAGTTTGCAAAAGCCTCCGTAGCAACTAAAAGCTTGTGGCAGCTGCACCACCGCCCTCGACTCACCATCTCCTACCGCTAAGCTCTGCTGGTGGAGGAGCACTGGGAACTTTCCCTCCCTCGCCTTACCTGGGCTTCTCTTGGCATCTCCTCTTTTCCAGCTGCCACAAAACCACACCTGTGTTTGCCCGCACAGCTGCAGTTTTATAACTGCCAGCAGCACTTGCACTGCTGAATTGCCAAAGACTACTCGGACCGAGCCCGGCTAACCATGTGGTTATAGAGATGACCCGTGATCGTGCAAGCGCAGTCCCCAGCAGAAGCTGAAGTCATTAAGTGTTGATGAAGTTTAAACGTGCCAATATCAAAACCATACCATTGGAAGCGTCGCTTCTTGCACATTGCAAATCCCGAACAACCACTCGGTACAGCCGTCTTCCCCTGACGCTTACCGTCTTGTTTTGAGCTACTGGTTCTTCTGAATCATCACACACAGTTTGTTTCAGATGCACAACGTCAACTTTTGGCAAAACCGATCTTCTCGCTTTTCTAACAGGTAGATAATTTGCCAAGGCTCGTTTAACAACACACGAACTTATCGGCCTCCGAGAAATGCTCACCAAGGAACACCACCTGGACAAAACTCCTGCTTGCACATATTCTACCTCTGCATGCAGGAACTACATACAGAGCTCTCCCTGATGTTCCCAGAGCCAGACACCGGGATTTAAAGCTGTTCAGCAAGTCTGTGCGTGATCAGAACAGACACTGCACCACGGCAGCAGTTCACATCAACCTCCGCAGGTCTGACAGTTGCACCTCTCTAGCACAAATATTCTTCCCCCCATACAGTGGATTTTACTCCCAGTTTCGCCTCTAATTCATTATGCAGCTGTGGACATCTTATCTCCGCTTTGTATTTAAATTTCCTTCTGGGCAAAGTGAGGCCAGTTATCAGTTAAGGCCGAAGTTACTGGTTTGCTTTAATCTGATCTAAGTCGGTGTGGCTGCCAAAGGAGGCAATGCGCTCTTCCCCCATTTGTATGCCAACACCAGCATTCTTATGGTTGCGAGGCAAGATGCTTTGGGAAGTCAGTCTGTCTGGAAAATAACCATTCCTTAGGAGAAATTTTCAGCTGGATCAGTTCTCTGTCCCAACTCACTGTGCAGCTTCATGAACACTACTGTTCACGGACAAGGTTCTGCTTCCTGAAATAATTCATTTGTTCTACAGGTGCAATCTGGCTTTTACCTTTCCTAAAATGCCAAGGTGAAAGAACCAGAAGCGCAATAACAAACGTGCAGAAAGAAACCCGAGGATGATGCTTAAGAACTGGGGTTGAAAATACAATGTATTTTCAAGAACCTGCAGCAAACGGGATTTTTTCTCTCAAAGGACTTCAGCCTTTGCACAGCTCATGGTTTCATTTAAAAATAAATTCTCAATGATTACAAAAATATTCCTAGATAGGAGTTCTCTCTCTCCTTACTGATGTGTTATAATGTAAACCCACAGATTCATCTTTAAGAACAGCAGGATCAGAGTTACAGGCTTCGAGTCAAATCCACATCTTGGCAAAGGTCTTGAATTGTAGCATGAGAAACCACCTCAGGACCTACTCAGTGAATTCCAAATCTCAGCAATGAGATGCTGTCTTTACAGCAGCCAGGAAATTTCAGGAGGGGAGAGAGAGCACTTGGGAAAAACAAAACAAACAAACAAACAAACAGAAAACCCAACAAAAACAAACCGCAAACTTTTATTTTCCCTCTTGGCAAAAAGGAACAACCGTCCGTGGACTTCCAGAGCAAGACGGGGAATGGCATCTCAACAAGAACTGCGGTAAGACTGGGGCTATTTGTGCCAGGGGAGGGTGAGAAGGGGGAAAAAAGTGTCCACTGACAGCAGGGATAATTAACTTCATTTTACTGTCTGAATTTCAAGTGCCTGAAGTGTGGGCTAATCGAAGACGGTTGTGCACAGGAGAGATTACGTTAAATGATTTTGTAGCACCGTAAGTGGGTTAGGTAATTTATCAACGATAAGTAGAAGGGGGGATCCTTCATCATGAAATCTTCAGGTTAGAGAAAAAACATAAAAATCTAAAAGAGGGAAAAGAAAACATAATAGTTTAGGAAATGAGGTTTAAAAAGGCAGCAGAAAGCAGTGTAATAAAGAAAGAGTAGGGGGAGGGAGCACCAGACAGGAAAAGAAACTATTGGGATGAATTTAGAAAGGTACAAGTGGAAGAAGAAAAGCACAACCAGGTATGTGCTAAAGCAAAACTGCCTGGCAAAAAGCTGCAGCTACATTCAGGACGTCATTTTCCTCAGACCATTCCAGTGCAGCCAGCCTGGCATTTCACTCTGACTAACAGACCCTGTCCTGCAGCTACTAAGTGTGAAATGAGTGATTCAAGACTTGCACAGCACAATAAAGCAAACTAGAGATTCTCAGCAGCCATTTTTACTATTACACAACACGGGTGATGAAGATTTATTAGGACTAAATACTTCTGAAGTCACATCTGTTCTGCCACAACTTGCATTTTCCATAATGTCGAGCCCGCTGGTGTCACAGTGGATTAAACACCTATCCCAGTCTAAGTCCCTCATAAACGACATGCAGTTAAAATAGGGGAAATCTAAGCACGGTGCACAGCACTTAACGGGGAGCATGAAGAATTTACTACAGGGAGAAAGAGTACCACGTATACTGAGGAATGCCACTGCAGCTGAGCCCACCACTTACGTGAGAGGCACCTCAAATTTGCCAGCCTGAAAAATTAAAAAGGGAAAGTTACTGGAATTAGGGACTGAGCTCCCATCATTGTAAGAAACAGTGTAATTTGTTAGAAAGGATAGACCCAGAAAACCTACAGGAGTGGGAAGGAGAGCTGCTTCTTTAAAACATCTAGATCTGCTTCAGTCAGAAACAATAAATACTCTCATTCAACAAAAATCCACAAATATTACAGTGACAGCTCGTTGATGGCACCACCAGCGATCAGGCTTTTCGTTAGAAGTAACCTGCCTTCCTCCACTGAAATTCACAGCTACTGCTGTACGTAACTGGCCTTCAGACAGCACTATTAAGGCACGTTCCATAATACGTTTTTCATCCCAGAAGTACTAAAAAGGCTTAAATAAGCATGACCTGCAAGCAACTGTCAAGTCCAGAAAAAGATTTTTACTACTCAGCCCTAGGAAAAGCAAAGTTCTCGTAAGCTTTCTGCACCTGCAAGATCCAGCTACGCTCCAACTCAAATATTTGCAACTTTTTGTGTACAGCATTCCCATAAAAGAAGGTATGTGGATCAATGGATGCTTGTCTGTAAATTTTCAACTATAAAACTTTCTGCTTGTTAAAAAAAAACCCCAAAACCTCTACTACCTTATCCTACCAGGCCATCTGTCTTCACAGCAGTACCACAGATTTTCCTCCAAAATTCCAGCTGAGAAACTTTTCTGTTCACTGCTGTTTAGTACCTGGGACAGAATGACTTTTGTCTTCGATGTGAATATGGATCCTAATCCCAGTAACCTCTCTTCAAGCAGGTCCCCTCGCCTTTCCCATTACATTCCCCCAAATCACTTCTTCACTGAAAGAATCAAGTTTGAAAACTTCGAGATACACAAAGGAGAGCAACACCAGCACGAAGCGCCTGGAGTTGCGTAGCAGAGAGAAACGTTTCTCTTGAGCGAAAGCTACCAGTCTGAAACCTCCTCAGGGAAGGGTGTCTGAAAGTGTCAAGGAAACTAATGCAAGCTGCTTGTGTTAATGAGTTTAAGCTGCTGGCACCAGAGCTACCGTCAGTTTCACTCCCTCTGCGACTGTTTTTTTCAGGAGGGAGGAGCAACCTAAAAATCACCGATTTAAGATCGCTCAGAAAACGAAGCCTTTGCGAAGGTAATTTGGAAATCAGATACGAGAAGTTTAGGTTATAAGGAATGTTGCAACTGAATTCAGAGAGTCTCTCTGTTACGCTTTTAACGAGTTAGGAGAGGTACATGAATTCCAGCTTGGAGTTACGAGCAAACCCCACCCACTATCCAAAATCCTGAACGCGAAGATCCTGCAAAGACCCAAGGCAGTCTGTAACTTACTCGCGTAGAAGGGTCATGTGTTCAACCAGAGTTTGCGGCTTCAAGGAGAAATCCTATCTTTATTAAAAATGTTCTTAAAGGCAGAAAATTTGTCACTTCCAGACAAAACATCCTTTTATGTCAAAGAGATTAGCCACCTAGACTTGTGATACAACAAAGGAATTACTGCAAAGGTTTTATGATCTGTAAGCCCCGCATTTCAAGGGGGAACAGCTGGAAGTCAGGCATTTAGGTGCACGGGAAGAACAGGTTAAAAGCAACACATTCTTACTGGAAAACACTGTCTGAAAGAATTCAACCACACTTCCTCAGCCTGAGGAAGCTCAAGATGTTACAGGGTGATGTCAACTGTAGACAGTATCTGCTCTTTGACTGCATTAATAATTAAAGTGTATAACTTCATGATAATAAAATAATCTCCACATAAAAACCCACATTTATTACAACTATCGTGGGGGGAAAAAAGCCCCAAACTCTGGTATTCCGAGATTCTGAGAAGTAGGACGTACTTAGCAAGATGTAAACCAATATTGTTTTAAAAAATAAAATGATGTTATTTAAATTTTACTTCATCTTCCATTTAGAAGCCCAGATCTGGATCTCGTGGGGAGATGTTTCACAGCGGAGCACTTTAAGAGATCAGCTGTTCTGTGCCATAGGAATTACCAAGTAATAGAATGGGGGTTATTTTATATTTTAATACCGTAACAATCCACAGAATCGGGTTGTTAGAGAACACACTAATCTTCTCAATTGCTTGGTACTTCCTTCCAATTACGTCTCTTTTCCACGGGGTTCGAAAGAAGCGCATTCTCTGGTAAGGCACATCGCAGTGCGCCCCAGAGAAATAGGTCACCGATGACATGGAGTTTTGTAATCACCTGTGCCTATCTCGGCTCTGCTGTGGGTACGGGGCTCTGCCAGTAGGCACCAATATGACACCTGACAGCAAGACTGGAAGACGGGATCTTGTTTACTGAGAAGGTCTCTTTAGTGCAGTTGTACCAACTCAAAGGGCTCTTGGGGAGTCGTTCTTCCATGGACATCTCGTGCTGCAGGTGCTATGACACCAGAAAAAGTGTATTTGACCTATAAGCAATTTCTTGTACGTACAAAGACTTTCCATCTTTAGATGAAATTGCCCCTCTCAGTCTGAAATTGAACATCCTGTGATTCTGGCCAAAAGAGTAAAAGCACAACATCCCAACACCTCACATCTGCAACAGACCCTGACAATCCGCTTGGGTAGTTCAGCCCCTCTACGTACACCTAACCATTCGTACAAAACTGCTGAAGAATTTACTCTCTGGGAAACATCAGTTAAAGGCTTCCTGTCTCGGTATTAGATGAGAAGAAATAATAATATAATCAATTAAGCCCTTTAAAACAAATTCACAGTAGCCTATAGTGCCAAGGTCTCTTACTCAAAAGGTTTGAAAGCGTTTTGGGTTTTTTTTTACAAATACTACAAATTCTAATCCACAAAACATTTACTCATCTTCCCAAATGTCAACTACTGCAACTAAACCTGAAGCAGCGGTACATACCAGTCACCAAATGCTAGATAAAATGACACACAAAATCTTAAGACTCCGACATCCTAATAAGTGCAATTGCTCAGTTAGGAGAATAAAAAGCCTTCATGATTTTGCACTTTTCTTTCAAGCGCATACTCCCTGAAAAAGCTTTCAAAATTTCCATCCCCCAACTACACACTTGCACTGTGTGAGCTTATATCTCAACTTTATTATCAACATCTGAATTTAAGTGTTGGCTGCCTGAGGCACGGATGGGGATCTTCATTCATTCATTCATTCGTTCGTTCATTCATTCAGCCCAACAACCATATGCAAGTGCTTGATTAATCTCTATAAAGCAGGAAAAATATGCATCTTACATGCAGGTAGAAAGGCAGATTAAAGGGGTTTCAAATCAGTACCGATGAACACTAGACCTACGTAAAGGACGTAGATTATCTGTTGCCATAAAATACCGGATCCTTTCAAAAACGCCGTCTTGGAACTCCACAGCTTAACTCCGCTCCTTTTAACACCGCAGCCCTGCACCTCTGAATTGCATTTTGTTAACACACACCAGATACCTCAGGAGGAAGCGCCCACCTTCCCCAGGCGACGGCACAATCACCGCGGAGGCAAATCGAGGTGCACCAGACAGCCCACCCTTCGCAAACCAGTGCTCGCACAGCCCCAGCTCCTTTCTTCAGCGCGCACACACGTACCCCACCATCATCCTCCCGGTGCACCGCGCATACACCGCTGCCAACAAAGCCTGTGCCCGTTGCCATTCCCAGAACAATACCGCTCAGGTCAGCCCCTGAAAAGATAAAAATGCACATTCCTCGCATCCTTTATGTCTGCGGTACTTCCCCTCGCTTTGACTTAAATCGCTTCTACCGCACGAGATGCCAAAAGTCAGCTGCGATCGAAGACACTTATATAATGCTGTTGGGACCGAAGAGATACGTTATCCTGAAGCGCATTTTTTCAATCCAACAATACCTGCACCGGGACATCCGCGGGACCCGAAGTTGCGCGGAAAGCAGTTTAAAGAATCGCAACCAACCCCCAAACCCGACGGCGCACATACCACAACATGCGTGCTGCGGGCAGAGAGGGGAAGATGGCCAAGAAGAAGACGGAGGAAGAGAGAAAGCATCTGATTTTACATCTGATTATCCCCTTCGCTCACCTAGACCCAAGAACCCGCAACTGCAAAAGGTGACGTTTCATCTCCTCACCTACCCAGCGACAACTCCAGTCCCAGAAGCGAGCGCATTTAAGAACCGCGCTCCCCTCCCCACGATCGCGGACCGCGCACCGTCGTGGCCGCACGATTCGCAAGTGACAAGGAGGAAGGGGCGGGTGCCAGCGGCCCCACACCTCCGTGCCACCTCTCCGCGGGAGGGGGCTGGAAAGCAAAGGCTCGGAGCGA
>JAAGNO010030794.1:9595-33926 GCA_033439905.1 Ceryle rudis
ACATGAGCAGCCAGTGTGTGCTTGCAGCCCAGAAGGCCAATTGCATCCTGGGCTGCATCAAAAGAAGTGTGGCCAGCGGATCGAGAGAGGTGATTCTACCGCTCTACTCTGCTCTGGTCAGACCTCACCTGGGATACTGCGTCCAGCTGTGGAGCCCTCAGCACAGGAAGGACATGGACCTGATGGAGCGGGTCCAGAGGAGGGCCACAAGGATGATCAGGGCACTGGAACACCTCTCCTACGAGGACAGGCTGAGGGAGCTGGGATTGTTCAGCCTTGAGAAGGCTCAGGGGAGACCTAATAGCCACTTTCCAGTGCCTGAAGGGAGCTTATAAGAAGACTGGAGAGGGCCTGTTTACAAAGGCCTGTAGTGAAAGGACGAGGGGCAATGCTTTTAAATTAGAAAGGAATGGATTTAGATTAGAAATCAGGAGGAAGTTCTTTACCATGAGAGTGGTGGAGCACTGGAATAGGTTGCTCAGGGAGGTGGTTGAAGCCCCATCCCTGGAGACATTCAAAGTGGGGCTTGACAAAGCTCTGAGCAACCTGCTCTAGTTGAGGATGTCCCTGCTCTCAGCAGGGGTGGTTGGACTAGATGACCTCTAGAGGTCCCTTCCAACCCAGACATTTCTGTGACTCAGAAATAGAGTCTAAATTAATTTTGAAACCAGGAATATTCCAGCTAGTAATAGATTTTAACCAAAAGGTATTCCTGCATAACCCCCCTAAAAGTTTCAACCTGAATAAGATGGAATCCAAACCAGATGTGCATTTCAGGGTATTTCACAGATTGCACCAAGAAAAGATACCATAAACCTTAGAGTTGCCACCGCATTTCAGTTCAGAATGCAAAGTATTACTCTACACCTTCCTGAAAATCCCTAAATACTGGAATATAGATATCTACTTCACTGCTAGTAAGATGCAGATCACATTTTCCAGTTTATTATAATTACAGCACTCACTTCTGCTATTTGTCTAGGTCACACCTTCACTTTTTCCCCTGGAGTAAGCTTTCAAAAAAGTAAGAAACACATTCTTCTACATTTTTCTCCCTTTATTGCAGTAGAGGTGGCAACACCACCAGAAGAGCATGTTAGGAAAAAATCTGCTTCCTTTCCTAAATTTTTCCTGCTGATTACAAAAAAAAATTGAGTCAACATTTCTTACCTCCCAAAGTTACTTCTGAATGCAAAAGTTATCAGACTTTGGTTCTTTTTAAGAAGTAATTTGGGACAATCTGATCCATTCAAAAAAAAAAAAAAAAAGGAACTTTTAACTTCTGACAGAAACAGCTTCTCTTAAGAAATATCATCTCTGAAAAATCTACAGCAGTCAAAAGAATTATGCCAACCTAAAGCAGTCATCAGCTTTAAGAATATCAAAGATCCTCCTAGAAAACTTCACCAGCACAAGTGCTTTCCATCTTCAGCTTATGTATTTCATGCAATTTGTATGCTTCCTTCAATGAATTATCAGTTCAGAATGATGTGCTTTAACTATAAAGAGTACACAAATAGCTATGACAGGTATCCATGTTCACATCATTATCTCAGTTGAGACAGCTTTATATCAGCACATTTAAATGCTTAATCAGTACAAAACCACATTTTCTTCTTCAAAATGCCACCACGTGCTACAACCTGATATTGAAATGCAGTAATGATTGTTGCTGCTTCAAGATATGGTTTTACACTAAAACAGTTCTAAAAGGTATCTAGACTGAGACCATTTTTAATGCAATTAAATGCATTTTTAATGCATTTTTAAAAAAGGAAGAGGGTTGAAATTGCTTTAAGCTGCATCCAAATGCGTGAGACACTCCAAATGTTTTCTAAGGCAAATGTCTGCAATGCTACTATCTACAAAGACAGCAACACGGGTTTAGGTAGAAAGTAAAAAAAATATTGGAATCTGGGAAGAAAAACCTCAGAGAAGTTCTTTTGGTTTGCTGGATTTTTTTTTTTTTTTTTTGTTCGTTTTATTTTTCCTGTTTGACTTCAATCCTTGTATTGAATTACATTTTACACCTATCAGTGACCCAGGAACTTCAAAAGTAACTTAACAGAGTCTTTACTAACAAAGCTACTATGAATTGGATATTTCTTTGCTATACCAAACAAGTAGTTTCTCTAATTGATTTTTTTTGAAAAGTAAACAAACAAAACAAATCCATATGAAAAGCAAACGTGAACCAGCAGGAAAATGCAGTCATAGATGTAAATACACGATTACTTTTCAAATGCTTATAAAAACCAACCCAACACACCCATTGCCCAAAACAAGATTAATCACAACTTGAAGGTACAGATAATTATTATATTACAAGTACATATATTCAGAGGCATACAGATTAGGTTCTCTGTCTGTTTTTAATCTCAGCAGTACTTACAGTGTTCACACAGTAATCCTTCCCCTTTGCATTACATACACGAGATAAGAAAGGACAGCACACAGCTTCACTGTAAAGGAAGTTACCACTACACAATGCAGCTAATAAATCTCAGATAACAGTTGAAATAAATTACTTAAGTTTTTTAATTGCTAGTTTATAAGTATTTATGTGGAAAGCTCCAAGTAACCCTTTCCACAAAGTGACAGGTACTCTGAGAACAGTCCAAATAAAGATTTTAGGACTGTTCTCCCAAGGCAGCACAACACTCAGTGTCAGCACTGGCTCTTCATTTCAATTCAAAGTCTCACTAACAGGTAAATCTTTGATACCTTGTTCCCAGAATTATCCCAACAACCTTTTTGAGCAGAATGTGCAGGGCCTTGACCACCCTGCTACTAAGGTCCCAGAGCAACCTAGCAATAGTCAGAATTAGTAAGAAATCAAGAAGCGTACAAAAGTATCAATTTGGCAAGCAACGGGGAGACTCATCAGACTAATTTACACGGTGATACGCATTCTGAAGACAGACAGGCTTGACTCAGTAGTTGGAATGATTCAGAATGTCTTTCTGAGCAGCAAAGTAGAATTATATTTCTTCTTTGCTGGACAACCTGGGAGCTTCTCTACCAGCCTTTTCTCTAAAAACGTCTATGTTGAAAGCATTTTATCCTCTGGCCACTACTGGTATCTCAAATTTTGGGAAGGTTCCTTAGGTTGGGCCTTTCAGAAGGGGAATTAAGGAGCTTGTGCGATTTAAATTGATACACAAAGGTTATCTGGATGATAGAAACTGAGAAAAAACAATTAAAAAGACACAACTAGAATCACCCGTGCCCCCTTTCCCCAGACTTTCATTAATTTTTTTTTACCATCATTTCAGCAAGGGTACATACACAGTATAAATCCATGTGTCTATATTGTATGTATTTAACTCAACAAACCCCCTAAAAATCTAAGCAATAACTGAAAAGAATTGCAAACCTATCTAACATTGCAATATTGGGTTGCAACAGACAAGCTTCTGATAGCTATAGATGCACATTCAAGCAATACTGAATTACAGAAATAATTGTCAGTTTCAAACATCCTTTCACTTCCTTAAATTTCTCAATTTTGTACCCAAGTCCTGAAACCCACAAACATGACCTCCAAGCTTAGCTATGTTCAGTAGGTTACAAAACGTATTGTTTCCATGGTAGTACGTCATTGCTAAGAATAAAGACTTTGAGACTTTGCACATAGTTCTGTAGTTCACGTCCTTAAAACACATTTAACTCGTACACAAGACTTATTTTATTGTGCTGCTGTTATGTCAAACACTTTGTGCGAGAGATGCAAAATACTCACTTCGCTCTGTGGCTCCTGAATTACTTTGTAAAGAGATGAAATCAAAGCACTCTTGTCTTTCAAGTTTGTAGCATAGCTGGATATGGATGCTTCTGGAAGTGTCTGAAAAAAAAATATATTATAAATACCAGAAAAAGCGATTTTTACTATTAAAATATAATGGCTATTTCAACAACAATTTTCCATTACAAGTTACTGTTTAACAGAATTTACTATAAACCAAAACTTGTTTCACAAATAAATCCTTACTGTGGAAATCATCATGTCTTCATGACAACAAAACTGCTAGAAGACACACTGCATTTTATCATTTTGCAGACCGTTTCATATAGAAAGTACTGACAGTGGGTGGGAAACAAAAAAAAATCCAAGAGTTTCACAGGTACAATCGCAGTAAAATTTCACTGTGAAATTTCAGTACTGTGAAAGCTGCAGTTTGCAGATCCATACTTAAAGGAGTTTTCTCGACTGACTGTACACAGCTAGTGAACAATACTGCAGCATATAGCATTACTCTGAAAGAACACAAATTCCACCTGATGTGAACAGTTATTCTCTAACACTAAAAAGATTTTCTGCAAGTAGTTAGAAGAGTAAACATCTAATCTTTTTAGGAACCCTTTGGAAGCTGTACATTTCAACTTACTATTCATAGCTCTTACAGTACCACTTATCCTTCAAAGGAGATTTTTATATGGATGGGAAAACACATTTCCAGTGTATCTAAGCAGAGGAGCAAAACCTATAGTCTAGTCTGTACTCAAACCAGCAAGGCCTTTTATCTGCCATACACATTTTCACTGCTCTATATCAGGAAGTATGTAAACCCAAAGAGAACAAGGGAAAAAATGAGGACACTTGTATATAACCCCTTATCTCAGCAAAATTCAAGGTTACTAGTTTATTTTCTACAGCAATCAAGCACTCTTGCATACTGCTGCAGCAGAGATCCAAACACTACTGGCTAAGTATCTGAGAGCATATTACCTTGAACTCTGATAACCACTCCTCTACAATCCCAGTATCCACAGCTAACATCTTCCAACATCCGTTCCAAAATCTTCAGCCTGAAAGAATAAACAAACACAGTTGGTGAAAAGTATGTAGTGACTGCATTAAACAGATGATGAAAATTAAGTCCCTGGGAATATTTAAAGAATAGAATCACACTTTTACTTGTTAACATTTCACATGCTGACATTACTTTTAATTTGTATTCTACCTCACTTATGCAAGCTGCTAGAAGCATAGAGCACTAAGCATGGGAGTCGTCACATACAGCAGTTTAATAAATTCCAAGTATGTATTGTGTGGGAAGCTCAATAAGTCAAGGATTTGCAGAAATGGCATCTTGAAAACAAACAAACAAACAAACAATTACCTTCTCAATTTCAAATTATTTTTCAGCTTACAGAACTTGACAGAAAACTGTATGGACTTACTGAAGATAAAGGACTGTTCAGTGTTTTTCCTAGTCAACTGCTATTCCTAACTTGGAAAAGGTCACTGAAATAAAGACTGATGGAAAACCTTTCAAACCTCCCCCACTGTGGCAACTGCAAGACAATTCAGCATCCAACAGCCTACACAGTCTCAGAGCGAGCAAGAGAATCAGTACTAAGACTTGAACATGAGAGATCCAGAGTAACTTTTGAAACTTTTTTTTTTTTATTTCTCTTAATTTGTGAGAAAACACAAACCACTGTTACTTGAAATGGTGTTTGTTTCTGAATAAGCCAACATATCATTATGATAAAAAACTATTTGAAATTAAAATAGCATGTCATGGGAGATACCCTAGGCATAGGTAAACTATTCAACAATACTTACTACATTATCCAAATTGTGACCATGGATTTTAAACAATTACAAAATTAAATACTCATCTGAGGAAAAAACACCACTTAACGTGGTGAAATGTTCAATCATGTGAGATAACCCATCAAGTTTTGCTTTGGCAGTTTAAAATTAGTTATGAAGTATTGATACCCAAGTATGGGCTTGTGGATGAATGACACGCAAGGAAAAGAGAGGAAAGATAGAATTGTATAACACAAATACAAATATTTTGTTCTGAAATCCAGACTGTATTGGAATATTACCCAGAGAATTTTAAGAACCCTAAAGGGAGAAGAACCAGACATTATAATAGTGAGAGCTCACTATAACCCTCCAAAGCAAGGGGGAAAAAAAAACAAACAACAAACAAAACCAAAAGCCAACAGTTAAGTGAGGCTTTACTTAAAGCAAACAAAATCTTTCAATGCGTAGGACGTGATTGGGAGGAAGTTACTATTCAGACACGCAGAGCAAAAGGAATAAAGCTGAAGAGGTTGTCCAGCAACTTCCTGAATTCTTTTAAGACACAATAATATGTAAGCAGTCAGTTTTCCACCACACACCCCTATCACTACCACTATCATTAAATAAATTACCTGGTCAGGTGAAACCATAGGGAACCAAGTAGGGCAATCTCCTCTTAGAACCCCACAAAGATACGCAAGCCTGTGCAAAGCATAGAAAAACAGTGCTTTCTGAGAACAAAAGAGGAACAAGGAAGGACTAACTAATTATAAGCTGCAAAGAGCTAGATTTAATTTCTGGAGAAAACAACAGCAGAAACTGTAAACACACCTAGGAGGTACAATGCAGCAGTGGCTCAACTAAAAGGCTTCTCCTGGCAGGTAGAGGATTGGGACAGCTCCATAATAATACCAGCAACTCTACTCCACTCGCGAGACTCTACCCAAACTATTGTGTCCAGCTCTGAAGCCCTCAAGACAAGAACAACATGGACCTGTTGGAGTGGGTCCACAGGTAGGATGGGTCACAAAGATGATCAGAGGGCTGGAACACCTCTCCTGTGAGGACAGGCTGAGGGAGTTGAGGTAGTTCAGCCTGGAGAAGAGCAGGCTCCAAGGTGACCTTATTGCAGCCTTCCAGTATCTTAAGGGGACCTAGAAGAAAGCTGGAGAGGGACTTCTTATAAGGGTTTGTAGTGATAGGATGAGGGGTAATGGCTTCCAGCTGGAAGAGGGTAGATTTAGATTAGAAATTCTGAAGAACTCCTTCACTATGAGAGTGGTGAGACACTGGAACAGGTTGCCCAGGGAAGTTGTGGATGCTCCATCACCAGATGTGTTCAACACCTGGTTGGATGGGACCTTGACTAAACTGGTGTAAGTGGGAGGTGTCCCTGCCCATGGCAGGGGTGTTGGAACTAGATGTTCTTTAAGGTCTCTTCCAACCCAAATCATTCTATGATTCTGTGAT
This sequence comes from Ceryle rudis, assembly GCA_033439905.1. Taxonomy (NCBI): domain Eukaryota; kingdom Metazoa; phylum Chordata; class Aves; order Coraciiformes; family Cerylidae; genus Ceryle; species Ceryle rudis. Next base: position 16,611 of record JAAGNO010030794.1, read on the forward strand.
CAACAGACAGGAGACATGAGCCAACACATAAATCTCAGAAAGCTTAAAAGGACCACACCAAGTCCTGCCCCTTGGGACAAAACACCCCAGGCACCAGTACACACAGGAGCCAGACAGCTGGACAGCAGCTTCACAGGAAAAGGGGAACATGAGCTGGCCACATGTGCTCCTGCAGCAAAGATGGCCAACAGATCCCAGATCGCCAACAAGTCAAGGGAGGTCATAGTTCCCTGTGCTCAGCCCTGGTGATACACATTTGGAATGCTGGGCTCCCCAGCACAACAAACAAATGGACATACTGGAGAGAGTTTGGGAAAGAGCCACAAAGCCGATGGATGACCTGGAACATCTCTCACATGAGGAGTGGCTGAGAGCTGGAACCGTTAAGTCTGGAGAAGAGAAGGCTCATGGGGATTTTACGACTAAATAATTACCTGAAGGGAGGGAGTAAAGATAGAGCCAGGGTCTTCTCACTGGTGTCCTGTGACAGGACAAGAGGCAATAAGCAGAAACTGAAACGCACTAAAGAAGGATTTAAATGTAACTTCATGTAAGGGTTATTTAACACTGCAAAGAGTGGCTGAGGCGCTTCCATCCTTGGTGATACTCAAACCCAGTTAGACAAGATCCTGAGCAACCTGTTCCAATTTTCACTACTTTGAGCAAAGGAGGATAGACTTGATCTCCAGAGGCCCATTCAAACTTCACCTAGTCTGTCATCCTGTATCAACAAATAAATAGGAAAGGTTGTCATGAAGGAAACCCAACTACCTAAAGACCAAGTCTTTCTAACCAGTACTGATGGTCTTTAAAGGTATAAAGATAACAAGATGGATTAGTGGCCTCTGAATGATACAGGTTGGGTGTCAAACACTGCTGTGAAATAAGGCTTTTCAGGATAATACTGTGTGCTAACAAACACAAAGGCTAGACTTACTACAATTACCGAAGCAATGACCTCATCAGTTCCTAGAGAATCAGACAATCTACGAGCCCTACTTTCATTCCTATGAAGGCAGACAAGGCTTTTCCAATGTCTCCTGCTTCAGCAGGGTTGACAATAGTAACAATTCCCTATTAAGCCCTGTTAATAGCACAAATTTGTGTGCTGATATTGACTGTTCAAAGCAAGAAACCCATGATTTAAACGTATCCAGAGGAGTCCTGGATACTCCACAGTCTGTAGTTGACACCACATTTATCAAAGAGATGCCTTTTTTTTCCCCCCCCACCTATTTCTACTGATCCATCACGCATTATTTTTAGATCAAAGGCTCCCAGAGAACACAGGAATCATTTGATCAGTAAAAATAGTAAGAGCATCCTTGGCTGGCATTATCCATTGGACCAAAGACATTACTTCAAGCTTTTATGACTCTGTATTTCAAGGCAATTGTTTGGTTTGAGTGAGTTTGTTGTTTTTCACAAAAGGATGAACTTTTGAAATGATATGTATAAGAGGCTGAACTAAAAGAAACAGTACAAAGTTTTTTGCTGATCTGGTCTTTGATTTTTGAAGTAGCAGGGGCATTCCATTGAGACTTAAGGCAGTTAAGATGCAGAGAAAATAGACTGTCCTTGCTTTAACTTGCATTAAAAAAAATGCACATACCCTTCTGAACACAGTATTTAACCTCAAACACAAAAGCATCCACAGGAATACACATTTGACTGGCACAAATACAAAATCTAATTTTATATTTATTTTCCTCAAAGACAAAAATTCTGTTATACTGATTTCTCCCTAGAAGGAAAAAAAGACAATGCCACACATCACGTGTGGGGGAACAATTAAAAAAGGCAGACAACCTACTGGTTTGCTGAGGTTTGCCACATTTTGTGCTACTTAAATAATAGATCAAATTGAACTGCAACAATGTGTGGACAGAGGCGGCAAACCCAAGACTGTTCTAAAGGAAGGGTTACATTTCAGTTAACAATATGTTTTTTTCTGAAGCCTATAGAAAGTTTACAGAGAATAACCCTAAACCAGAATTTTTAACACAAAGTAGGCCAAAGGCCTAATTTATAGCATCTGATAAGCTTTTACAGAAAAAAAAATAATCCCTAAAGGATTAAAAAACCATGCCTTAATTACAGCTCCATTTGAGTGGATTCAGCTGCAAGATATAAGCCACTGTAAGCATTAGATGCCCCAGTCACTATGGATTAAAACAACACAAAGTGGATCAAGTAAATACATGCTACTTTAAAAAATGCTACCAAATTATATTGAGAATGTACTTTATAAACAACAAAACTGTAATGAAAATTCAAACAGTACACCAAGCACTACACAGCATTTCCCCCTAAAAAAAGTCTTGTTTTAAGGTACATTAGCATGTAATTCACTTTGAACAGACTTTTTTCCTTTGGTCTCTTCCCCTTAAGTCCCAAAAATAGTTCGGATGAATGAAGTTTGAGATTTTTTTTTAAAACAAATTGCTTTTGTCCCCACAAATCAAACAATACTTTGACCAAAACTGATGAGCAGCTTCATATGTCCCCATGCTCCTTATTCCAAGAGATTAAGAGGCAAACTCATTTGGATGTCCTGATGGAAGACAGCTGCAGGAAACAGGAAGAAGTCTCAAAGATCCAAATGATACCACAAAATTATTTGTGATGAGTCTCCGTAACAGTCAGGTTGTCATATTTCTGTTGAACTTCTTTTAGACATATATATATTTCTAGCTTATATCATCCATGAAGTAAAGCAACTTTAGTTGACGTTCTTTCACTGAAGGTCTTATCACACTACTTCACATCTGTCACACAGAGTATGCATAGCTATTGCAGCCCAGCTAACGTGGCAAATTTATTTGTGCATTTATGCCTTGTGATGCAAAAGCACTTTGGAGTATTTTCTACAAACCACAGAATCACAGAATTGTCACAGTTGGAAAAGACCTCTAACATTACTGCATCCAACCATCAACAATACAAGAAAAAAAAAGACTCTCAACATGGATTAGCAGCAAAAAATATGATTTATACTAAAAAATAATTAACTAACTAGCTTTCCTAGTAGAACATCTATTTAAAGCATGCATACATAAAGACATACAGCCTTTACTAATCTCTAACATTGGAACCCTAGGACATATGCAACTTGCGTTCAAATATCAACAAGAGGAGAATAAGTCCAACTTACATTCCACCCAAAGCCTGCAAACTATTTTGATACAGCTTCAGGTAAGACTGTTCTCTGGATCTGCTCTCAAGTAATAAGCAGCCTCCGAGAGCTGTAAATTGATCTTGCTCTATTCTAATACTATAATAAAACTCTCCTTACATAGGAGATATCTTGGAACAAAGCAAAAATTGATGACTAGTACAACTGATCAAGCAAGTTTATCTGACAAAAGCAAGTCTGGCTTGGAAAAGACTTCTATAAAGTCTCTACAAAGTCCATTCCCTCTTCCACTGCAGCACAAATACAACAGGAACTTATCAAACTTACTGTTTTTAACAGAGGGCATAAATGCTGCTAATCACTGAGCTGGTGCTAAGCGAGCCAAGGTGAATTAAAAGGTATTCCCTGGCAAACATACTGATGGATCTACTTAAATGGCTTCAATTTTTCATATGTATCACTCAAGACTCTTAATATAATAATATATCAAATCATAGCCTTGAATGAAATCACAGACAACAAATGCACAGGTTGTTCTTTAAAAAGAAATTCTCACAACAGGTGGCTTTTCTATTCTTTAAATTTACCCAGCCTTTGTAGAATTCAATTCCACAGAATGAATGTGCCTAAGTGCAATGTGGGTTAAGTACAAGGGGGTTGGACTTGGATGAAGAATCAACTCTTGAGTTCTGCAGAACTGACCTTCTGAAACCACACTATTAGGCATTTCCTACTGGAAGTCACAGAGCTGGAAAAAAACAAAATGAGAAGCCAAAAACTGCTCAAGTCCCATCCTCTGGGAATTGCTGGAAGAGGAGGAAAAGCATACACTGTGTCCTTACCTAATTTGAAAAGTATCCGCTTGGAAGTTTATACTATTTGCCAAGAAGCTTTTTTTTAGCCTAAGGGAAAACTGGAGCAGAAAGTTAAGACCTTTATGAACCATCAGCAACATGTGTCAACTCATCCCAGAAAAGGGAAAAAAGTAAACTTACAAGCATTCTGTTAGGATGTACCTAAGAAGCCAGGGACTTCCATTACACTTGTTCATCTTGTGTTCTGTATTAGTTTGTATACAGAAGTAGAAAAGGGACAATTAGGACTCAACTTTTCTTATCCTTTGAAGTGGTACAAATAGTACCAAAAACTTAAGTGAACTTGATGTAGGATGTAGAGCTGATTACAAAGGACTACAGTCTATACTTAAAACTCATGTCGCTAAATCGTTTTCTCTTCCAACTTGTTTCAGAGACAAAGACACAATCCTTAGTAAGCCTCAGAACAGAAAACGACACACAGGCAAGTGTATCCTTGAATAAATTGTCAAAGAAGAGAATGTGTTTTGCTGGTATTAATGCAAAACTCATTCTAGTGACACAGTAATCTGTTCATTTACTAAACAACTTTGAATATTGTCAAGCTATCCTGTCCAGATACTTCTAGGTGCAGTTAACAAGTAGTAAATAATTCAGTCTCTCGAGTAAAGATACCGATGCTACTGTAGACTCCAAAAACCCCTCTGACAAGTTTCATAAGCCACAAAGGCTTCAAAAACCAGGTCTGACTACTTGACATTTTTCAAACTTGCACAAAGAAACAAAGCGCCCATTGTGCTAAGTCTGAAACAGTCACATGCTCTATTCATATACACAATGCAAGCAGTGCTCAAAGACTCAGTACCAAATATTCTCTGATAACAGCTATCTGCAGCGTAAAATCTGGCAGTGTCAACAAGACAGATAGGCTGCAACAAGCATCACTGACTCAGGCTCAAGAAAATTCCTAAAATTAACAGAGATGGCTATTTGGCATCTTCTAACAGAAGAACTAACAAGCATTATGTGAAACTACAGGTGACAGGCTGAAAACAAACAAAGGGACTTGCCAAAGGCAATGGGAAGGAAGTATGCATTGAGTCCCAAGTCCAAATACATGAACTTTACATCAGTGAACAGAAAAAACCAAGCCTGGACACTTTAATGGATTCTTCCATCCACAGCCACTAAATATACAAGCACTTACTCTAGCTCAGAAATTTTAAGTCAGAAGTTGCTCCACCAGCACGCTCTTCTTTTTCTCTATCAGTTCCTCTTCTCTATTAACAGCCACTGTTAGACAACAAGGTTTCAGAAATTCTGGTCTGATTCAGTACAGTCATTACCGCGGTCATCCTCACAATATGGTAATGAACCTATAAAGATAACTGTTTTGAACATGTTTTTTCCTAGTGGTTTGTAATGGTTATGGAGCCTAAGGAACTGAAACTTCACCCAATTTGCATCTCATAATACCAAGAGTATTTTTCAGTTTTGCTGCTTCCCTGACCCATCAGTACTAGAAGCAACCACCTTATCTGCAGCATATTTTAGGTCACAATGTGGAACATCAGCCTTTAGGAGTCAGGACTCAATGGACTTTTCCATTATAAAGATTTAAATAAGGTTTTCTGGTCTTGGAACTGGAAACGTGACTTGGAATATGACAAAATAATATATATTTGCCCAAACAGAAAAGTCATCCTGAATTATATTAATTACAAATTTTTAAAATAATAAAAGTATTTTTGAAATTATTTTTACTCTAAAGAAAGTGTACATTAACTATTAAAGAAACTATAAATAACTGTCGTAAATGAAGTTGTTTCTTGTGCAAAGGAGCCAGCACCATAGAATACTAATGCTCTGCAGCCCAAAAACCTACACACAAACACTTGGAATATCAAACTATAACTCAGTCTTCTAGAACCTTTTAATTCAGGGGGCAGGGAACAAAAAAAGCAAGCCACCCACATCTACAGTTGAGGTCATAAAACCATTTACAACGCTCACAATAGTCTTATGGGCACACATGACACAAAATATTCACGATGAAAGCTTTCCCAGGTCTTGAGCAGAAGGTAGGGTCCCTATAAGCATAAGCTTTTGAGATTTACATACTGATCTTTGACTTCAGGTAATTATATTTGCTCAACTTCAGATTAGCAAACAACTACAAACCACCTTTTGTATGCAACTAACCTCATACTTGCCCTTTACCGGCAGGGAGGTAACTCTTTCAAAACAGCCAAATGATTCACGCCACCTAAACAACTCACCATGATAAGAGATAGGACATTACATGATATAGTAATTTAATTTATACAAGCCATAGTAAATCAGATTTATATTGTTAAAACAGTACAAAAGCAGTCCTAGCAGTAAAGTAAGACAAAGTAACTTCCACGGCTTGATTTTTTTTTTTTTAATCTTACTTTACTATTTCTTCCTTGCTACCTTCTGCACTAAAGTACACTGTAAGTATAATTGCCAGACTGGTAACTGCAGAGTCAGTCAAATCTGACCACCTGTAAGCCAACCTACTTGGGCTACATCCCATTCAGCTTGCATAGGCCCTACTCTCTTTCAAGCCATTTAATTTGCACTATATCCTCAAGTGGTAGCTTTTCTATTATCCATAATGTACCAATAGTTACATTTATTATAGAAAAATAATAGCTATTGCTTTCAAAACAGTTTTTCTTAGCAGCCGATATATACTCCTTTTGTTTTATTGCATGCAAACTCTATTGAATCTTATTAAATCTTTAAGAATAGATACAAGCAATCTAGTCTTAAATAAAATACATGTAATTAGAAAAATCTTGTCTTAAAATATGTTCTTATTCTGGAGTAATATAGTTAACAGTTCTACATGCACAGAAAAATCAAGGTAATAACTATATGCATCATTAGGAAATAGAATTTAAAGTAATATTAAAGTGAGTACAACCACCAGCTTAAACAAATACAACTGAAACAACAGAAAGAAACATGTGAAAAGAAACAGCATACTAATACTACAAGAGTGATCTAATCCACACAGGTTTTCCAGTTTTTTCTTTAGCCACAGAATTCCACAGCATTAAAATATATGTATCTTCTTTATGCTCTGGCAAGAGTGAACTAGAAAGCTTTAAAAATTTTATATATTTTATCTATGTATCAGCATGACCGTAAGTTGTGTCAAGAGTGTTTATGAGCAGGCATTATGCAGAGCAACCACTTCTGTAAGGGAAAGCAGTGCTGCAGAAGTTATCCACTTAACAGAAACATTCACTACAGAACCCAAGCAAAGTAAACTTAATTCTTATGCACTCTAGTTTCCTTAAGCCCAAAGTACACCCTATGAAGTCAGGAATTTTCTCTGAAAGCCAAAGACAGATTTAAAACAGGGAAATAGAATAAGCTATGTAGAGAAAATAATTATGTTGCAGCTCTCATTTCAGTATTAAGCCAACCGATGGTCTTTTCAAGAGCACAAGAGTTATTTTGGTAGTAATGCTGTGACGTCTAGTTCTTCACCTCTTCAAGCTTCAGTAGTGCTGCTATAGTATACCTTTACTAGTAATTATTTATTTAATCTAGCTGCTTGTGAAATCTGTTTGCTGCAAGCTTATTTTAAAAAACAAGTTCTTTCTAAGTGGGAATTGCAAGTCATCTAAGTTAAAATTTGTTCAGAACATTCAGCCGCATACAAAAAAAGAAAGTTGTCAGTAAATTCAGCCATCAGACTCTCAGGGCAAAGTGTGCATAAGCAAATGCTGCACAATAGCTCGAGTATTACCTAAAAAGCACGTGGAGAATTGAGCGGAGGCTGTACCTCATCTCTGAGCATCAACTGTTAAAGGCACCATTCCAACACCTGCTGCCATTACAGCATGCAGCTTCAACTAGAGCAAGTGGAGAAGCGCTCATCTGACAAGCAGTGACTTATCTTAAGGAAGAAGACTTAGATCACAAAGTAGGGACAGGAGTTGGAGCAGGTCTTCACCTTCCATTTTTAATACTCTTCACCTTCTGCTTTTTAGTAGCAACATTAAGAATGCAACACTTTTGGTTGAAACTTCACTGTCCAAGAATGAGATTTCAGGAGATTGTATTTCCAACCCCATTCTAGGTATCTGCACCTCATTTAATTTGAAAGGCAGAGATACCCACCTGAAAGACAGAAACTGACTTTAGAAGAGAATTACTTCTTAAAAGTTACAGGTGCCTCAGAAGTGACTTATTTTTATTTGCCAAAAAAATAATTTTAAGTTCCAAGCACTTTTAAAAATAGTATTACTAGCACAAGAATAATTTAAAGGTAATTCTGTCTCCTTTGGAATCATTCCCTCCATCAGACAGTCACACGTCCGGTTAAAACTTCCCTCTACAACCTGGACTCTTTGCAAGCATTCACGTACCCAGAAACACAAACTATCCTTTCAAGGTATTTCCACTCATAGCTGAGGAAGTCCAACACACTGTATGTGAAACAACCATGAAACTATGTTTTAGGCATAAATCCTGGGATAGGTCTAGGATTTGGATGTCCCAGAAACAAGCTTTAAAGAACTTAGTACACTGCAAGAATAACCATTATGGTGTGTTTACACAGGGTAGATCTAAAATAGTGTAGTAATAACACAAGCCATGATGAAATCTGACTACAATAGAGTGGTTTGATTTTACTCTTACTCCAGAGCATTTATTTTACATAAATGCTATGATATGTCCCATCACCCTAACTCTACCAATGCAGCAGCATTAGAGTTCTTCATAACAATATTTGCGAACTACTATCTCTGGTGTACCATTCTACCATTTCCCCAGAGATCATCAGAGAAAAGCAGGAACCTTGTTATTACAGAAACAAACACACACACACAGAAAACCCAAACAAAACCAAAACACACAAAACAACAACAACCGCCACCTACACGAAGGTGCATTTTCCAGAAGATGCGTACATCTATATTGAAAATAATATTAGGATTTAATTTGTTACAGAATCAAAATTATCCATAAATGCATGCACATAATGTTGTGTTTAACAGCTTCATGAAAAATACGCTTTATCTCTCCATGGCACATCTCATTCTTCCTTACCCCTTCCGTGCCCCCCAAGAGCTCTCCTGCGCAAGCCTGGACACGGTAATTCAAAAAACATTTCAGAGCACCTAAGAAGAGCTTTGGGTATTTTACACATTTTATAAGCAACAGAAAAACATAACTACTTTAACTGAATTTATTTTTTTTTTTTTAAAGTAACAGCAGGGCCCACACTTCTATCTCATTCAGAAAAAATACAACATATGGAATGTTCTTTTGCCACATGTAATTTCAATGCTGTAGTACAAAGTATGTGCAACTTGAAGTCTCAGACAATTTACTACCCTGTATGTCTTGTTCTGTATTAGAGTTAAAAAAAAAAAAGTCAAATCCCAAAAGCACAATAGTGACAAAGCAGGAAAAAAAGGTATTCTCTTATATTGTAGGGTATATTATTTTACATCGAATTCATATTAGATGAAAAAGCTCCAAGTAAAAATTTCCCACTTCATTAAAGTATCTGAAGCTCAAAATATTAATCTAATGAAACACAGGTTCTAGAGGTACTCCTATTTGAGCAACTCACATATAGATTTCCAGGGTAAACAATATCACCAAGTAATCTGCCATTGTTCCAGAGCTGTAATAAAAGAAAGTTTTCAATGATTTTATATTGCTACCACTTGGGTAGCAGAAAACACTTTAATACTAGAACTAACAGAGCATGCATTCATTTTCTTTTCCTGTTTCTTTTATTTGCATTCTCATTAAATCTCAAGATGTCTTCTGCTCAAGACAGGCCTGATCTCTAAATGCATTCTGTGATACCTACATATCTAGTACTTCCAGAATGAGTGGTACTTCAATATCCAGCTACAAGTTCAGAGCCCTAGTTTTGAGCACAGACGTCACAATTTAGAGCCCAACAAATATTTCTGTAGCCTAACAAGAAAGTAGTTAAAATTTGTTTCTATAGTAATCTGAAGCCTGTGAACTTGGAACTTGATTTGGTGTACTCTGCTTACTAGCTACAACTGCAATGTCACTTGAATGGCAGATTGTTATGGAAATTGGTCACTGACGACACATGTATTTGAGACACAGCGAACTCAAATGAGCCAGAGCTGAATGACATCAATACAGTTTAACAATCCTAGGCAGCAATGTTACGTTCATAAAAACTGTCATACCTACGGGAAAGAGGAGTTGCAATGAACCAAGAGCAAATCAAGCTGTATCACATGAGAGGAAGTAATGAATATATTCTCAGTGAATGGCCACTTTTCAAATATCTATCATTTAAAATCAGCAGACACATTTAAGGAACCTCCCGAAGGGTAAATGTGACATCATTTAGTTTCTGTTTCACCACTTAGTTAACTTCCTTTTCAAACTTTTGTCAGTTCCTCTGTTTACTGTACAAGCAGGGAGCTTCTTGTAGGTGGTTCCTTCTTCCCTTGACAACAAGTTTACTCACATCTTACTGCTGCTACTGGATTTATGCAGGACTGCATAAATTTATTTTACTGCACCAAAAAGCGGTTTTGAATGGTTGAGTTAGTCCTCCTCACTGTTTCACTGGATCACTAAATTTGTGAATGTAGATGAACTATCATCCACTTCTTTCCCAGAATAGGACAAAACATCCAGGACACTTTAAAATACCACTAAAATGGGAATGAATCAAGGATGTTCATTACTTCCTTAAGGAAGAAATGAATCTATGCAAAGGAATTGCAAAGTTCAGAGATCTTCTCTGATTATGTTTACAGCTTGCCAGTAACAATAGTTCGGGACAAAACATCACCACACAAATAATCATTACAGTCTAGTAATAATTCTTGGTAACCAATACAAATGCCTATACTTCAGACACTTAAATTTTAGTGTAAGACACAAAGAATAGCCCTAAAAATACATATGCCAAATAAAAATTACTAAATCAGCAAAAAAAATTAAAGTAGCAGAGATTAAAAAGATACTCAGCCAATCTCTAATATGATGCAAAAGTGTTGGAAGGGTAGTTCTGCTATATTTGCACACATTGCTGAAAATTCAACAAAACTTCAACCAATTCTAGCTGAAATAGAATCATAGGGTAGGGGTTGTACGGAACCTCTGGAGATCATCGAGTCCAACCCCCCTGGCAACACAGGAACACCTAGGGCATATCACAGAGGAAGAGATCCAGGTGGGTCTTGAAATTCTCTAGAGAAGACGACTCCACAACCTCTTCGTGAAACCTGTTCCAGTGCCCTGTCACTCTCACAGTGAAGAAGTTTCTCCTCCTGTTGAGGTTGAACTTCCTGTGTTTCACCTTGCCACCATTACCTCTCATCCTATCCCAGGGCACCACTGAAAAGAGACTGGCCCCTTCTAATTCACACCCACCCTTTAGATATTTGTAAATGTTAGTAAGATCCCCCCCACAGTCTCTTCCAGGCTAAACAGCCCCAGGGCTCTCAGTCTTTCCTCATAAGAGAGATGTTCCAGTCATTTCAGCATCTTTGTAGCTCTCCATTGTACTCTCTCGACTATTTCCCTGTCCCTCTTGAACTGGGGAGACCAGAACTGAACACTATACTCCAGATGTGGTCTCACAGTGCAGAGTAGAGGGGGAGAAGAACCTCCCTCAACCTGCTGGACACACTCTTCTTTATGCACCCCAGGATACCACTGGCCTTCCTGGCCACAAGGGCACATTGCTATTCCGTGGATAACTTACTGCCCATGAGGCTGCTTTCCATTAGGCTTACCCCTAACCTGTTCCAGTATGTGGTGTTGTTCCTCCCCAGGTGTAGGATTCTACACTTATTCTTGTTGAACTTCATTAGGTTTGCCTTTGCCCAGCCCTCCAGTCTGTCCAGATCTCGCTGGATGGCAGCACAGCCTTCTGGTGTGCCAGCCACTCCCCCCAGTTCTGTATCATCAGCAAACTTGTTCAGGGTACACTCTATCCCTTCATCCAGGTCATTGATGAAGATGTTTAATAAGACCGGAACCAGAACTGACCCCTGGGGAACACCACTAGTTACAGGTCACCAGCTGGACTCTGCACCACTGACCACCACCCTTTGAGCTCTATTGTTCAGCCAGTTCCTAACTCATCTCACTGTCCGTTCTTCTAACCCACACTTCCTGAGCTTTCCCATGAGGACGTTATGAAAGACAGTATCAAAAGCCTTGCTAAAGTCAAGGTAGACAACATCCATCACTCTCCCTGCATCCACCCATTCAGTGACATGATGGCAGAAGGCTGCCAGATTAGTCAGACATGGATTCCTCTTAGCGAATACCCATTGGTTACTGCTGATAACCTTTTCTTCCATGGGTTGAGATATAATCTCCAGAACGAGATGCTCCATTACCTTTCCAGGGATGGAGGTGAGGCTGACTGGTCTGTAACTACCAGGGTCTTCCTTCTTGCCTTTTTTGAAGACTGGAGCGACAGTGAATCCTGATACTTGAAGCAGTATCAAGTACTCTGCAAATTTTGTTATGTTTCTGTAAGAACATGACTAATGTAATTGTCCAAAGTATAGCGTCTCATTACACCCGCACTGTGGTGAAAACATCCATCATTTACAGTCCGGACACAAAACGCTACTGAGAAAACACGGGAGGGGGAAAAGAAACTTTATGGTTTTTCCTCAGCTTTACCATTAGGTGTAAATCCCCTTCTCTCAAAACAGGCAGGGGTTAGTAAATACTATACCAGCACTAGCAAAGCTACAAAATGCACATGTAAGTGGATGAGCAACTGTCAAAAGCCTCTCACCTGCTCCTCTGGCTGCTGCACTCAGACTTTATGTGAAAGCAGGAAAAAAAGGTGCAGGAGCATATTAGTCTTTCTAGATGTAGAATATGGAGTAAATATAATTAGGAGCATGAAATGGGTAAGTGGAAAGACTACAGCTTATTAAGCCTAAAAGCTGTAACTTAAAAGCAGTAGCATGTGAACAGCACATGGTATGAAGCAGGTAGGTATTCTGGCACAACCTAAAGTAAGTCATTAAGAACGATATTACTTTAACTGAGTAGACAGCAATTGCTACAGCCAGATGTACTATTAACCACAAACTGTAGGAGAATGCTCAGTATTTCACTGGAAAAAGCCAACGTAAAGTTACTGACAGGAACATAAAATTGTTGCCTTAGCACCAAGAGCTAAGGAATTCCCTAGTATCACTCCTCCACCTGCTTTATCAGGCTAACAGAAAATACGTGATGTTGCAGACTGGTTTTGCAATCTACTTCAACTGTGGAAGAATAACACAATTTCCTTCAGCCAGCAAACACTGAGGAGTGTACCTGAAGATATTATAGCCTCATAACATCTCAGACAGAGATGTTACTATATTGTACTCAACTCAGACTGAGAGCTTAATTACTGAGTATTAGATTTCTCCATCACGTACTGAAAGTGTAACAGACTTCTTCCCCTCTTTTCTAAAAAAGAATTGCTATATAGTAATAGTACTGAATCATGGTGTTTAGTATTAACAAAAATATTTAAGTTGCATGCACTATTCATCAGGTTGAAGTTAATGCCTTGCTGAAGCATAAATATTTATCCAGTGCAAACAGCAGGAAACCTTAGGAGACAGAGTGGCTTTAAGCACTGAAGAGAATTAATTAGTATCCCGTGCAGCTTCAGAGCATACTATGCTACTTTTAATTAAAGGTTAGCTTCCAAATAGAGAAAAAAAGTCACAAAATGCGAAGGCTATCTTACCTCTTACCCGAGAGGCCCATCTTTAATAGCTAACAAAAGTGCCTAAAATGTACAGTTTCTGCCACTAAGATTAGAATGAAAGTTCTCATGACAATTAGGATGGAATACAAATACATCAGCAACAGGAGTGGTTTACTACTCAGCTAGTATTGCTTTTACCTAAATTCCTTTCTTACACTTTGATTGTTACATAGCATTTCATATCAACAGAGCTTAAAGATGGAAGAACACAAACATACATCTGTTTTGGAGAGATAACCCATTTCCAGTCTTCCTCTCAACTAACAGATGGTTCTTCAGCAATGCTGGTCATTTAAAATAAAGTAAGAAATGTTTTCATGCACAACCTTGCTTTTCTTGGCATTTTCCATACAGCCCCGCAGAAAACTTCTAAAATTTTACCAACATTTCCAAATAAATTCATATATTGTATCAGTAAAGAAAATCTTAGAGCATGCAGAAATACTTTATCATAAAAGTGTCTGCATACACTTACACGTTATGGAGTATAAGAAAAATTCTGGTCAGTGCAGGAACTAATGAAACATTTTAAAGGCATGCAGAGCTTGAGCAGCCTAGAAGCTTTAAACATGGCCTTGCAGCAATATGCAACTGCTATACATTCAAAACATTGTCATACTTAAGTACTGGTCTTCAACGACACCAATCTGACACAGATGTCAGTCCTTATCTTGACACCACTTTGCTACTGCCTTCCAAGATTATCTCAAGAAGCATTTCAAACAAATTAATCAAATTTAAGTTCCTAATTAACTGATTCCAATTAAAAAAAAATGCTTTAATTCCAACAAATTCTCTACTCTCAAGCATACATTTAATACAGCACCATTTCGATTTTGGCACCTGAGGACAGCAAACTGCCAAAAAGAGACATTTTTTCTGGAAAAGAAAGAAAACGTGGATTTAAAGAAAAGATAGGCCAACAATTTTAATTAACGTCAGTACGTTTTTATACTTGCATAATTAAACGGAACATCATTAACAAATCAAAAGCTGTAATTTTGTGGAGCAAGAAAACTATTAGATTCCAGTAAAAACAAACACTTTCAAGTACATCTTACCAAGTACAAACCAACACACTGAAAAACTCTGCATATAAAATGCAGGTTTTAAGCACATTGTATTTTCATAATATGATGGAAAAAAATTGCAGAGATCACATGGAGACACTCCAGTCATCACGCTCAGAAGATAAATACAAATTTGCAGTCTTCAGTTTTTTCTAAAATGAAAGAAATTCATACTCTAGTTCTCCTAACTTCAAAGAAGCCAGAGCATACACAGGGTGAAGGTCATGTTGTCAGGCTTCTTGTTTCCTATACAGCATGATAGGATCTCCTGCTTACACTCCATGCATATTGCTCCTGGAAGACTGACTGCTTGGAAACTGGTGACACTGTAACACACAACCGCAGCGATCAATACATGCAATCTCCATTCACTCTAACAAAAGTACACGCGCAAACCCTAGGGCAGACTTAAGTATAAGCGTTGTACCCAATCTTTTGCAACAGAGGAAGCAAGCCAGGTTACGAAGACGCCGTATTCGTCAAAGTGAAGGCTTGGGAATTAAGCCTGACCTGATGATGCACTTAACAGATTTAAGTGTAAGCTGTTCCCCATATAGGCTTTGTATGTTTGCGGCGTGCCCAAGTGACCTGTGTTAAGAGTCCAAGTGCTACTGCATTTTAATATTCTCAAAAACATTTAAGGCTCATAAAAGCTTCACTTTAAAAACTCAAATACAAAGAGCACTCCACAGTCTCTCAGTCCCAAAGGAAAATCTGGGACCTGTGACTTTTCTCCTGGAAATCACGCAGATGTCTCAAACTATGCATATTTCACACAACCTGAAACAAAACACTGTTACGTCAGGCCATAAAATGCTTATTTTCTAATTAAAATAGCCAGACATTAGCCAACATTTGATAACTAATAATACGAGCCTACAAAATGAAAAAGGTGATTTTCACATTGCATGTGTTAAGATCGGTGACAGGTTAAGAGAAAATCTAATATTTACCTTAAGGCAAGATTTAATGAAAATATATTTCCTGACATGAACATATAGAGGGTTCAAGATACTGGGGTTTTACACTAATGTACTAAGAATTGGACTTCAACTCAGCAACTTAGTCATAACACATGCATCAGTAAATGGGCTCTTCTCCCAGCTTAGATGACACATACCATTTGTAGTGCCTAGCCTTGCAATATCTCATGCGCATGCTTGTTTGCGATACAAGTCCTTGCAAAATTAGAACCCAAGTGACTTAATTACCCAGCTATGCCTGTGAACATGTCTACCATGGACTCTCTCAAGCGAAAGAAATCGCTCCCATTCAGGGGACCATGGCAGAAGTTCAACATGATTCTGCCCGTAAAAGCCTTTTTCCTTGTAAGAAGCATTATGAATAATTTTAACTTGCATCTTTAAAACAGCTCAACACTGAAAGGAAGCGAATTGCCATAGTTAGTAAATCATCCCAGCCAATACTGAACTTCCTCAAAATTGCCACCCCTCTGATAAAAGGCCTGTTAAAAGTATCTCGTCTTAGAGACATTACCACAGAAGAGAACAAGCCGAGTTTTGCATTTCAGAAGTAGTATTTTCTTACTGCCTTCTTACTCTGGAATAAAAGACACCTCCAAGAACAGTGACTGATGGACCTAAAACTCACCTTCAAAGTACCTTACTCTTACCAAACATGTAACAGATTGGAAGTTAATGTGACTAAACTTCACAACACTACTAACTTTTCACAACAGAAGAGAACTTGTTCAAAGGTGGAGAGGACAACAAAAGCAAGGCATTAGAGGAAGGCACTCTGAGGAAAGCACAAACTTCTGAAAAGACACTAGCATTTAGCTGCATTATTGGAGAGGGAAACTGCAGAGAAGCCTTTTAGACACAGTGAAAAGCAATTACCAATTTCACTCTACACTTTGCTACATAAAACTGCTTTTTGTTTCTCTACAGTGTCACCTGTTCAAGCTGCCTTTAAAAAAGCACCGATCACCAAATCTGAATGTGCAGCTAACAAACCTAACGGCAATCCCTTAATAGAAACTTTTGTATTTATTCTTCCACAGTCATCTTCTCACACACTAGCAGCTATATTAAGAATTATGAAATAATGCAAACAAGACTTAGTAACTCTCCAGTACACAAATCTTTTTCTTGTGAACTTAAGACTGCAGGAGCTTTTTCGGAACAGACTTAGAATTCAACGGGACAGGAAACAAACGTGATGACTTTTGGGATCACGGAGAACAAGAGAAGTCCACAGGCATTACCGCTGCTTTTACTATTACCTTTTAAACACAGAGCACGTGGAAAGTACCTTCAATTTAACGTGCGTGAAGTTGAACAACAAAGCCTACACAAGCACAACCCGCCGCAGTCTGCGGCACTTTCTACTTACGACCCTCAGCCGCAACCTCTCAGCAATTTTAACAGTTGCTGCCACCATTCTCAACCCCATCCTCAAACACAGAAGTCAAGGCAGCGTGAAAAACAAACAAACAAACAAACAAAAAAAACCCAACCAAAAAAAAAAACCAACCAAAAA
>JAAGNO010030797.1:8781-19157 GCA_033439905.1 Ceryle rudis
TTTTCACATGCAGTCATATGCAAATCACAGTGTATTGTCTACGACACTCAATACCACTATTTTTGTTAAGCTCTAAACCTATTGATAATTCATAAGGAAAAAAATATCCAATTTATTATTCTAACACCTTATTTGCTCTTCAGTATTGAATATCAAATTACTCATGTAGACAGCAGTGTCACATACTACAGTGCTAAAGCGAAAAATCTTTGATAATTGGAAGTTGTAAGTGTATATCCTAGCCCTACTGTAGCATTCTCTGCCTTGAGAAGGTCTAACCCTCTTACTTCTTTTCTGATTTATCTATGGATTCCTAGCAGAACTGCTCCTTCTTGTAGGGCTGCCTGAGCTACAGTTATCACACTATATGACATTTTAACAACTTTTTATTCTAAGACTGGGTAATAGAACGGAAGTGGAAAAAACCCCAAACCAAACCAAACCAAACCAAAACAAAAAAACACAACCCCCCCACAACCAGTGCAATTAAAAAAAAAAAAATAAAACAGTCTTCAAACTTTTGAAGTGGGACTTCAAATTCTATGTCAGCAGTGATTTAGTCCTTTTAATGTCTACTCTTGAGATACTGCATTGTATACAAATTTCTCTACTAATTATCTAAGGTGTTCTTACAAGAAATGGTTTACCTTCAGGCTTGCAACCGCGGTGACTAAAGAAGTGCACAAAATGGTGAGGGAAGGATACCGTTAAAAGATTCTTGTTGCAGTGTCTCACCACCCTCATAAAAAAAAAAAAAAAAATAAAAAAAAAAATTCTTCATGTCCAATTTAAACCTACTTTCTCACATTTTAAAATCATTGACCCTTGTCCTGTCACTATAGATCTCTCTCTGGCTTTCTTATGACCCCCCCTGAAGTATTGAAAGGCCCCAATAACATCTTCCTGGATCCTTCTCTTCTCCAGGATGAACGTTTCCAATTCCCTCAGACTTTCTTCAGAGAAGAGGTGTTCCTGCCCACTGAACTATGAAGTAAAGCAGTCTGCAGTTTCCAAATGAAAATGATCAAGATTATAGCAAGGATGGAGTGAAGCTGGAGCATTGTTATGATAAACAGGAAGTATTTGACAAGATACTAGAATCCTGGACATTGTTTGTAAGCATCCTTACTCCATAAGAACTCTTCAGTTTCTCTAAGGAGGTACACAGCTGTTATAAAACACTGTGCCTCTGTTACTATTTTTTATCACACCGTGAATTATCACACTATCAGTTCAACACAGTTGGGTAATTCTCTTCAAACAGCTGTCAAGAACATTCATTTTAATTAAAGTATTATCTTTCAGGTGACTTTTTTTTGTAGTTAATATTGAGAGACAGTATTGTTTGTCCGAAATACAGTTTAAAACAGAAAAGCATTTAGTGCTCATAACCCCCAAGTTTCACAATGCATATCACAGAAATAATTGTATCATCTGATAATAGGCTAAGAATTGGAAACTTTTCTACCAGATGTGCATATGTTTTTTATATATGCATTTGCCATATAGCTAGTGAAAAACTAGAGCTAAACTTTAATCTTTGCCTGTTAACTGAACTTCACAAGGCTGGAAATTGAAAAATGAAAACTTCTGTGACAACACAAGAACAAAAAAACCCAATTCTAATTTCTGCCCACAAAATATTTTACATAAATCTCATTATGGCATCTGGACAGCTATTACTCTGGTTATTCAAAAACCTTGATGAGTTCTCTTTTTAAAGATGATCTAACAGCTATTTTTAGTGTGTCACAAAAGCACATTTTCAGTATGTAATTTTAATGTGTTGCTGTAATTTCTTTAAAATTTTTAGTACCGATCACTAAAAACATGTATGCTGTGGGCCTCAACCAAAACCTATTTAAGTTAATGGAAAGAATGGACTTTAATGGATTTGGATCCTTTGTTATTTGGGGAAGTTGCTAAACTCATCCCTTTTCTAAGAGTTATGGAAAAAGAAAGTGTTTTCAAGACTGGGTCTGCATTTTATGTTTGGTTTGTTCTACTTCAGGGAGGAATGAGACAATGTCTTTCTGGGGAAATCTAGTGGGTTTATTATCAGTGTCATTAGTATTTGTAAAGGTGGTAGTTAAAGACATTCAATGAGTGTTTACACAGAGGATACTACATACAAAAAAAACCTCAATTGCACCCATGTGTATGATCTGTCTAAATCTTTATTATATGAATGAAAGCATTCTGTGTTCTTTTGGTCACCTCTAATAAATCAAAAATATTTAAAGTTATGGAACACCCAATCATAAGCACTTTATCCAGCCTATTAATCTATAGTTATGATAAAATTATAATATAGTTATCATATTATGTATATTACTATGAAAGAAATTACGTCATATCTCATGCACAGAGGAACAGGATACTAAAAATTAGAAAGAAATAAAGTATAATCCACTGTGTTGTTCCTGGATAAGAACACCTATTAGAGATGTTGCAGATACTAATTTGTTTTACAAATTTTGTCTCAAAATAAGAAGGGAAATAGCACAATTCCTCTGAGGCAGTTAAAAAGGTGTTTTGACAGTGCAGCATATGCAACCAAGCCCTGCCAATGGCTGTCAAGTCAACATATGTCCAGTGTTTCCTTGGTACAAACTGTTCCTGGCAACTACAGGGGAATTTACTAATACAGCCATTTTATACTTATGGTTTTCCTTTTTTAAAAGTGCATGTAGAACTGGTGAATGCTACAGTAAAAGAAATATAAAGATTGTGCTTGCCAGACTGTGTAAGTGGACTCTTTATTTCAGTTACGTCTATGAGGAGCATGCACGGTAACAGACTGATTAGCCTTGTTTCAGAGACTCTCCCACTTTAGGCTACTACTGAGTGTTACCACTCCAGAGATTATGCTAGAAAATGAGAAGGTAATAAGGTCTGTCTTTCACAGAACAACATATTTAAAGAATCAAAAGTCTAACTGGATGTAAACACACCTGGTGAATGTAGAATAACATCCACCATATATTGGGAAGGTCTAGATGATACTGAGAAGATAAACTGAAAGGGTGTTAAGTATCAAGATTCCTTCTGCATTCTCTGACAGTTCTTCTGTCACAAAAGTAAGCATTACTGCTGACTTTCAACACCTACATGAGTTCAGCAGTAAAGACAGTCTAAATGTATACATGTGAAATATGCACATGCTAAGCACATTCAGGACCTAAATGGAGGATTCACTGTGCAGTAAATAACTACCACCTAAGAAACTTCACAGTACCTTTTGGGTTCATTCTAATATTCTTGTAGTAAGCATGTAAAAATCCATAGACTGTTACTGCAGATTTCTACACCTATGAAGAACAAAATGATGCCTCATGAAATGACAAGCACTACAATCTAGTGTCAGACTAAACTTTATGCTCAAGGGATGACTTTTATTCTTTTCCTGAATATGTTATGGATGTAGAACTTGCTATTTATGGTGAAACATGGTATCACTTTGTGTGAAAATACACCAGTATTTACCAGCAAACAGTAAAATTAAAAAAGAAAAAAAAAAAAGAAAAAAAAAAGAAATCAAATTATATGTAATGTCTCTCTAGGAAAAAAGTGTCACTGAATTTTGTCTGTGGTGCTGCATACATCAGTGGCTGTTATGCAATTAATATATTTACAGTGTTGGAATCTTCATTGATCTGGTTAACAATTAGTACTTAAGCCAGCACTTTGATTTGGTGCCAGTTGCCCAAAATAAAAGTCAGCTTGCAACAGAAGTAGAGATAATTCTTTATTACACTACCTGGTAATAGGTTATGTACCCATAAGCAAGCAGGGGACACAAAGAAAAATTACCTCAGTGGGTGATTTGTGTTTTACTTCAATGTGTTTGCATATGCTGCAGATGGTAGGGGCAAAAACCAGCCAGCACATGCTGCTCAGTCTGCTGGAGTGGCATTGCTGTTATTCAGATCAGTAAGTAAAATGTTGGCCATACACACTAAATAGGGATATTTTCTATCCCTAAGTATTGTGATGCTATGCATCTATGTGGCATACAATTACTGTATTCCGTGTTTGACAGATACGTTGTCCTACATGGAGTTAAATGTTTTAGACCCCACATGTCTCTGTAAGACATAATAAGCTACTATACTTATTATGCTTCTATAATAAGCTACTTTTCCTCAGCATCATTTTCTAGATCCCCCATATATATATTTTCTCTTATATCGTATCATTCTCCTCACTACTGTCCAGAAGTCAGATGCAATAGAATGAATTCATGCTCTAGCAGAAAACTATCCTGTTTCCCCTCCCCCATTCTTTATTTCCTTCAAGACATTAATGTATATTACTTTATCTTTGAGTTTTGCACAATAATCATGACTTTTCTGAGTTTTCCACAATAACTTTTCTGTTATTATTATTTTTTTTTTCCATTAGTTTGGATTGATATAGTTAAACTAGTGTATTTTTAAGAAGTTTTGAAAAACCCATACTGTGACGGACAGCTATTTACATAACAAAGTCATTAGATAATCAAAAAAACCCCTGCTTTATTTAATGTCCAAATCCTTTCTTTAAATAATTTCTGAATATTTGACTTTGATGAATGCTTCCAAAGACTTTATTCATTTCCATACTTCATGGGATATATGTGTGATATTATTTAATATGTGGCAGAATAACAATGATATTGTACATTGTATTAAATAGTGACTGAAATGTCTAATATAATAAAGCAGGTCAAATGTGTCATTAGTGTTGTTCTGATGCTAATTTACTATAAGAGAAAATAGACTATTTGAAACAGGGGGAACAACAACTAATAAGAATATATTGGTTCTAATGCCCGCATGTTACAAATTCCTTAGCTTCAGTATTTCTAAAGTATAACTTACACTGCATAGACTGTAACTTAAAATGCAGTGAAAACAAATTTTTATAAACAAAGTTTTGGTGAAGAAGCATAATGTTAAATTGGATCACAAAAAAAAAAAAAAACAAACCCAGAATGTTCTATGTTATATAACTTAGAATGTTAGGCATTTATATAATGCATTTTTATATCAACACAATACCAGAAATAGAATATGTATGTATAGATGGAAATAGATTCCTTGTCTTTTAGAACTGCTCAGATAATGTGGGAACTACAATTGCTTTTTGGAAAATGTAATTATTGAACATGAATAGTTAAATACTATAAAATACTTAAATAGCACATTTATTATTCTAAAATTATGTAAAATCATACATTATTATTATTATGTATGTAAAAAAGGAATGTTATAACTTTTTTTTTTTTTAAAGCATATATGATACTGTGAATTAAAAAGGAAATACTTTGTTATCCTTCTGTAAGGATTCAGATGTTTAGGCAGTATTTTTTTTTTTTTTTTTTTTACCATATACATGAGTTTATATTTTAAAGGACATAGGTTTGATAAACCTTTTTAGACCTCTGCTGGAAGCTTAAAGGGGATTTAACAATTGCTACACAGTGAATGAGGCTTTGTTTGTTGCAGTTAAAAAATAACTTCTGCTATTGACTTTCTAGCAACAAGATCTATTCAAATAACCATTGGAGACAATTTAAGAAAAGGTCAGTCTGTCACTCATTGTTATTCAAATCAATTTATAAATGTTATTATCATGGGAACCAATCAATGCATACATTTTCTTAAAATTGACATCAGTGGCAGACATCCAAGAATATTTTTATAATATGATTTCTGAGGACACACCTTTGCTATTTTGAATATTTTATATACAGATATAGTAAAATGTTTAGCATTCCAAAGACTGAGGAAGATGCATGCATTTTATAGCTGTCTATTTTGGGAAATATTGACTGCAAATCTTCAATGCATCGTGCGCTGTTTAACAATGAACTCTTTTTAGAATGAAAAAGGTCTGCTGTATGACTCCATAAATAAAACAGGTGCCTGCTATTTGGAATGAATGATGACATCGCCTGCCCACAATGCTGAATACGGTTATTAACTCCCAAACACTTAGCAGCAGTAGTATTCACAGAAATAAAAATTAAATAAAACCAAAAGACATAGACCCTGAAAAGATTCTGTAAATTATTTGCTAGTTAAAAGGAACTCAGAGGAACTACTACTAAGATATAGTCCCTAGAGTTTACTTTGCAGGTCTCTTTTGCTGACGCATGCCGCTCCTTATCTGAAGTTGTGGCATTCCATTATGTTGAAAAGTTGGGATAAACAGGCCAAAAATTTCCTTCTGTTCATTTAATCCTTTATTTCTGTAGCAACTCTGCTAGGATTTTTAGATTGTGCTCTGGAATTTAAGCATCCATTTCTTCCTCAATCCCATTTTTGATGTTTTGTGGATATGGTGCCCAGTATTTCGTACCATTACTTTTTCTGTCATTTTATAAAAGTCCTCTTCTTTAGCAATTTCTGAGAAGCAGATAATGTATCTTGATTACTGACATAATATTCTAATCCATCAAGTTCTTAACTTTATCTGCATATTCTAAAAGTGCATTTGAGGCAACTGTGAAGCAATATGACAAGACTGGATTCCTATGCTTAAAGATGATCTTATGTAATATAATATTATAATAATAGTAATAATAATAATAAGCTCTTTATAGGTAGTGCAATTTTACCACCTGCTCATTCTATTCTGAAAAAGCTCAGAATGAAAAGACATTTTTCCAAATTTAGCTGATTAAGGTGTATCAGAAATGTGAACAAAGCCAGTAAAAAGCCAACCATTAAGCTGTAGTCCATTTCACTTAATTTACATACTCAAATGAAATATTGACAGCAGGTTTCTTCAGGTGAGGCTTTCAGACACATAAAGTTAATTTTGTCACAAGTACACAAATATCAGCTTCAGGTGAAGTTAAATAAATTTACATTTACATGACAAAGGTGTTGAGTGGATTAATTAGAAATTTCTAATCTTTATTTTCAATTTATATAGTAGTAATTCCTCTTAAATTCATTTGATGGAAGAGATTACCTTGGACACTGAAAATACTCAAGGTTGAGTTAGGGAGCCTGGAAACTGGTAGCAAATTAAAGGGGTAATAGTGAAGAGTGATTTAATGTTGAGTAGTATATGCTTCTAGAAGACAAAAAAAAAAAGTAAAGTAGCATAGCATCAAGCTGAATTAAGTTAGAATAGTTTTAAATACTTCACTGAGCATAGAAGTGACTTGTGTTTATCAAGACTAATGTATCACTGATTAATCCCTTAATTGTGGAAGTTTTTGTAAGAATAAGACTGTAAGTTCTGCAGCTAGGAATGCCAAATGTGTTCTATTGAATATTTGTTTAGGAAGATAAATACTTTTTCTCCTAAGGATTCCCTTGTGTGATCTTTAAAGGGTACAGCAGCACATTACAAAGTATGATTAATTTCAGTAATATCATTCTTACATGGATTCTTGTAGTTCAAGGTTAATATTGACAGACACAGGAGAGAGTTGCTATTCATTTCCTAAGGAACAACATTTTATTCTTTGGTTTTAGGTGAAAATATTTCATGAGAATTAGAGCTCATGAAGAATCTAGATTTAAACACATTTCTTATTTTGAATTTTTTCAGAGAAAAGAACTAAATTAATCAATTTGTTTGATGTCACAGGGCTCTAGAATAAAGCAGAATACTGGAAAAATTTGTCTAAACTGCATATAACAATGAAAATTTCAGTGTAATGTTAAAAAAGTATAAGAAACTATTAAAGAAGTTGATATAACTTTGATATGCTTAAAAGTGAATGCTTAATATGATAAAGTTGATATGCTCTTGATATAAGAGCAAGAATAAGTAAAAGAGATAGCACAAGAGAGAGATAAAAGGAGCAAGATATAGTTTAGCACTATTTCAAACAATTCTGATACTTCCACTAGAAGATGATTCACACTTTGGTCAGGAACCAAAAAGTACTTTAACACACAGTGACATTTTACATTGTCATTCTATATGTTTAAGCACCTGAATCTGAGAGTGCTGCTAATGAACACATAAGTATATAGCTGGGATCTCAGTGTATCTCAAATCAACAGCATTAGATGTAAGGAAAAAGACTCCAGCATCAGGATGCCAAAACTAGTCTGATAAAATATCTGTAGTAAGGACAACCACTGTCATGTCTCTTAGATGTAGCACACTGAGCAGTGATGGCAGCAAGTTACTTTTCTGGTGAAGAACTGGGAGATGGAGTGGTTGTCCCATGACCAGTTAGGCATAGGGATGTGAGAGGCAGAGGCAGCTGACATAAAAATAATCATGTTAAGTGATCTAAGTTATTTCAGTGTCACTCTTCTTTTTTATTTTATAGTCATATCTGTTTGGTCGTGGTTATTTTATGTAAACTTTGCACCATATTCTAAGTATTTTTTTCATGTAAGTGATTATTTTAAAATAGAAGCTCAAATTATCTTTTTGTCTGGTGTTTCCAGATGGAAAGTATGAACATATTTAGCAAATCTTTTCAAATTACTAATAAAACATGGGTTTAATGATATTTATAATTTCTGCTTTATTATTTATTTTTCGGTATTACTTCAGCCCGTCTTACAACCTGCTACGACGGCCAGAGAAATGCTGAATGTAAAACATGTAAATGTGAAGAACTGAATGTTTGTGTCCTCACACATTATGGACTCGTTTAGAAAATGTTAGAGTAGGCTCATGTTTGCAGAGTTTGGCTGCTTGAAGAAACTTAACAGGGACAGCAAGTGAAAGTTTAGAAGTGTTCCTAGAAATGTCTCTGCTGGGTACAAGTCTCCATCAGGGTCTCACAGAAACAAATGAATACTTTATGAATAAATTATTGTAATGAGCAGGCAGAAATCTGTAGTATTGGATTAGTTTCATTAATATTGAAAATGTCTTTATTAGCCCAAGAGTGGATCGCATTTAATGTTAAATGAATGCCATTAGAGAATGCAAACAATATCTGTTGAGCAGATTGTTGACAGAAGTGCTCAGATTTATTTGCTATCTTGTGAGTATTTGCAAGTCCTAGACCTGGTTTCACATTTCTATTGATGAATTTTTTTTTTTTTTCTTTAGCAATATGCTACCATCAGTCAGAAGATATTCCAGGCTGTCTTCAACTTTACTGGGACCAATACTGTTGAGATTTAAAAAGCTGAATGTGGTGTGTTGGGGGTTTTTTACTGCAAAAAATGCTTAGGGTAGATTTTAAAATGTTTCCCCATTAGAAGAGTCTACATGAGATTTTTGCAAGAAATCACCATTACATCTGGATGGTAGCAGCCTTGAAATAGCACCTGCCAGAGCCCTAAGTCTGAGAGATCCTCATCATCAAAGCCAGATCTAGCCCTCAGTCATCCTCAAGCTCACTGGAGCAAAATGGGGCTTACTGTGGCAAGAAAGGCATTCTAATCTCTCACCTAAATGGTTTTTGCAGACTTTTATTGCATTTTTTTTTTATGTAATATGTGCCAAACACAGGCCAACACAGAGAAATGGTGAGCAAGTTTGTTATGCAACACTATGAGTAAAAGAGTTGCATTTAGATGATGAAATGCATAACTGGAAATTTTGACCTCAATTGCCAATTAGTAAGAGCTATGTAAGAGCTGCGTGGTTATTACCCGTTGCCTGACAGTTACACAGAAGGCAAGTGGAAGTATTTTATTGAAAAGCACTAACAGGCCTGAGATAGTTGGAGCATAGTGTCAATATAGTTGTCTGATTTCAAACAGACTTTGAGGCCTGTGCAGGATGAAAATGTGGTGGGCTCAACTTCATAAGGCATTTGTGGTCTGCTATGACAAACAGTCTAGGCACTAACAGATATGGTCACACTCTTATCGGGGATTGAATAAAGCGATATTCAGCATGAACACAGCCAGCAGCTGGCAGTAACTGTAACTTAAAATTGCTTTTTTTAAATTTATTTTTGCTAAGTTTCTGTGTAACCAGAAATACACTTGCCTGTTACAAATCTTACAAGACACAAATGACAAAGAAATAAAAGACTTCATTGGTTTCCATATGACTCTAGACTTCATTCTGTTTGAAAGGAAATTGAATAGAGTTTTCAGAAATACTTAGTTACTAAATGTACTGGTACAAAAAGACCTTTTGTGAGATGCCTTTTCTTTGAAAGACAGGTAGGGAATATTCTACATTAAACTATGAGCTCTTTTTTTTTTTTTTGAACATGTTTTTTCATTCCAGTCTATGTTCCGTGATGTTCTGGTTTAATCTTTTTGAAGAAGTAATAAATAATAATGATTAGAATTAAAGTAAAAAATATGATGAGCAGGAACGCTTAATCAATATAGTTATGTTTTTGTGGGTTTGGGTTTTTTTTTTTTTTTTTTCTTTCTTTTTCATTTCTGTGCACCTTATAGCATTGCATGTCTGATTTTGTTCATTAGTTTCTAGATTAT
>JAAGNO010030800.1:0-49506 GCA_033439905.1 Ceryle rudis
TTTCTATTATTTTTAATACCTTTCTATTTATTTTTTATTTTACTACCTTTCTTTGGTTCTTTTTTTTTTCCAGCTGAGGGCTGTTTTTTAAGCAAAAACATACTGTGATGCTGTCAGAATACTGAAACCTGTTTGTGGCATAAAAACACAGTAGTAGAATTTGTTGTTCTTTGACATTTAGGCATAATCATCTTTGCTGCTGAGAACAAACTTAGTGATGAAAAATGAAGGGCAGATATGAATCAGCTTTGTTTCAGTTGTTTTGAACGGTTACTGGAATTTGCACCTTCTGAAGTCACTGGCACATTGTCAGTTACTGCTGTGGGAAACTACTTTCAAGTAATGCTGGTCTGTTCTACTTAATGTAATGTTAAGCAAAGGCTCATGTTATACACATATGGTCACTCAAAATATGTCCACCAAATAGGAAAAATCTCTACCAGACTCCACAGTTGTCAGTGTAAATTGTGCAGTGTAAGGTTCAGGTAAAAACCTGGCTCTTGGGTTCCATCTGCCTGCAGTTGCTCAGCCCAAATGATTACCTTTAAAGGTCACTTACAAACAGCTTTGGGAGCAGCTGATTCTGTCGGAAACATTTTGGTGACGTGTTGTGGAGAATCGAAGGTTGAAATGAACACCTCAGTATCTGTACAATTTTGCCTATGAGGGCATTGGTGTCTAGCGATCTACAATGAGTTTACGAGTTCTTCCTCTGCTCACTGAAGTCCCTCATAGTCATGCCCTTCGCAGGCTCAGCTGACACTCTGTGTTGCACGCATAAACAGATAACACAGAATAATCTTAGTAAGGGCATTTGGAGGAATTATTTGCAAACAGATCTGCCTTACTTCTATTTTGCTCTACTCTACATTATTCTGAATTTTCCTCGCTGTAACAGGTGGGTGATACTGGGTGGGAAAGAATATGAGTTTTGGATTTGTTTTAATTCTTTCACTTTTAAGAAATTCCTGTTAATTGGATCTTTTTCTCCCTTATCTGATCTGGCAAAACAGCTAAAGTGAGGTACTGAATGTCAGTAAATTCAAAAGCTGTTATGAATAACTAGTGGTAGCATTGCACAGTGGATTTCCCAAGGTATTCCATAATAGAAACAAACATGCTCTGGCAGTACAATATTAAGACATACAGCATTTCAGCGCTTTTTATGTTTCCAACAATTAAATTACAGTCTACCCTGTGCTGGGCTATAAGAGGAGGAGCAGAATTCTGTTCCCATACGACTCTGTGGAGTATTAAACCTAGTTATTTTATTAACTAAAGGCTCTCTTGGGAAAGCCAACTAAAATTATCATATCCTCTCACACACATAATGTAATTAAGGCCCCTATAGAAAAAGGTACTTAAGCACATGCTTTACTTTAAGCACAAAGGTAGACGTCTTGATTCAATCAGGATTACTGCTGGGTTTAAAATTAAGTGCCTGCGTAAGTGCTTTGTTCTGTGGTTCCTATCACTAAAACAGCTTGATAAGTTTTGCCTTGTTATCCAGAATTAAAATGGATGAGCTGCGATGCCTTTTCCCCTCAAATTACTCTTGATGCCTACTCTGAACTTTCTGCGCAAAATGTCTGTAACACAAGCATTTCTTTGCGCTGCAAACTTGGAGTGGCCATGGGGAGTGTGTGTGTTGCCCCTCCCAAACACAACCATTAAGTGTGTGAGGTGTAATGGAAGTTTTGCCATTCTCTGGTCATTCTCTGCTGGGTATCAGAAATCTGCATCTGGTCAAATCTCCTGATGGTGGTGAGCCAGGAGTGTTGCTGATCATGTTTCACCTTCCCTTTGGACAAATCTTAGTCTGGATTATCAGAATACTATCATTCCTGAGCAATAATTTCAGTTAGAAAATATTGAACAACGAACCACATGCATTGTATTTTCTGCTTTTACATCCACCTACTTCCTCCCCCTTTACTCTTTGTTTCAGTCCTAAATGTATCTTTTCTTCTCCCAGCTGTCAAATGTATCTTATACTTCAACTGAAGGAGAAAATCCCTTAAGCCACAATGCCACATGTTCAATGCAATCAAAAGGAGTTTGGCTTGTGTTAATCTAGGTGTGCTATATTGTATGCACCTGGTGTGTGTGTGGATGTGCCATATTGAGAAACCATACATTACTTATCTCTGAGCTGTAGCACAGAGAAATGAACAGCCATATGGCAAATGAACTTCGTTTTTATTGCTTGGTTTTATTTGTTTCAAAATAGCGCAGTGCCACAAATCCAGAATATTAACAATGCTTCATCTGGGAAGTGGAAGGTTTTGCTGCTTTGCCATCCCAGCATGCTAGCTTTCTTGAAAAACTTCGGCTGCACTCCCTGCCTTGCATCTCAGGGATTTGCTGTAGCCACGGAGGTCAGCAAGACTAGAACATCATTCTTTTGTCTTTGTTGGGCTCATTAAAAACTCAGATGCACAAAGCAATATGTCAGATGTGTAATAAAGGGAATCAAGTCTGAGATACAGCTTGATGGTTTCTTTACTCCATGATTTCTCTTCCTTTTACAAGAGAATGGAGTCAGTTCTTGTTCTGCCATTCTTTGGCTAAAAGAGCTGTTGTAGAATGTCAGTGACCAGCTCTATGCCTTTGTTATTCCAATATAAAATCGAGGTAATTTATACTACTATAAATAAAAAGCAATGATTATTACAGTATGCAACTGTCATTTGTCACTATTCCTATACTGAAATGCACAGCTATATAACCAGACCACCAAGGAAGATGTATGTTTAATTTAACAAGATCTTGGTTACCATTCACTTTATTACTGTTTCTTTCAGTGTCAGAACAACTTTTTGCCATCTAAATCACTTAAAATAAACAATTCCCAGCCTATATTTGTAACCATTATTTGTTCTTAGGGGAACAAAGTCAAACTGTTCATAACCACGCAGTGGTTTTCTGACACACAGCTTGTTTTCCTGTCTAACCTCTCCTCATACATAATCAAGTTAACATGTATTAATGATTTATCACTTGTGATAACTAACTATCAGCAACCTCCTAGCCAGTAACAAAAACATAATTATTTAATTTTCCATATGAGAAGTTTAAAGTAGCGGTTTTTAATGCCTATTGTGACGACCAAAAATATGCCAATCAAAACTTCAGAATTTTTGTGTTTAAATTGTAATTGAAGAGAGAAGTAGCATTATAATTCCCCTTTAAAAATGAGGTATAAAAGCTAAAGAGGAAGGTTATTTGACAATACAGATTAATATTTGCAAGTAAATAGGTGGTTGTTCTTATCAGTTATCATTTGTAAATAGAGCAGTGGTTAATTGTGCGATTATGTGACTGGTTCCATATCTGTTGCAAATGCTAAAGGACCTTCATGCTCAGTGTGTAAAAGGGCCTAGGGCAAGTCAGGAACCAGAAAACAAGCAGTGACATAGTACAGAACAGAAATACAAACATTTGTGTATGAAAAGGCATCTTTACATATGACTGTTGTACAGAACTGAATACATTGCCTAAATTTAGATACTGTTTCTCAACTTGAAGATGATTACCCTTTTTGTTTATTCTTCTGCCTTTATCACTTCTTTCCTCTTTCCCTCAAATGGAAATTGCCATTCCTTTCAGATTTTAGGAAAAAAATAAATACATACAGTTATATGTATTTACATGTGATCATATTTTCAGTGTCTTTCGCTCTTTTCATCCTTTTCATTCCTCAAGCAACCAGAGGTGTGAGTGTATTAAAAACTTCTACAATCATGAACAATGCAGTTCTAATTATAGGAAAGTGCCATATTGTAGTCAATCTCTCGACAGTTCTAATTATAAGACATCATCAGATTAAATTAATAAATAATGAAAGTTAATTTATAAGAAGTTCTGCAAAAAATGTAAATGACATTTTTACACACAAGTAGAATTTGTAGTTAATCTGAAAAACGTCATACAATGCCTTCAAAGTTGCATGCACAAGTCTGTGAATTCTTTGCTTTGATCTTTTTCCTCAGATGTACTGGCGGATCATGTAGGCTGTCAAATGGACATACTAATTATCCATTTACAAAATTTCCTGTGCTTAATAACAGATACAAACTCAAATCAAACTGTACCGCAGTCTACTCTAGACATGGGCAGGAGTGGTTTGTCCTCTGCCTCTGTGTTCATTCTTCCTGTTCACCTGTTGATCCCTTCACCTTTCTGTATTTTAAGACCTATGTACCATAATCATATAAAAGAGACAAAAAGTCTTTTCATGATGAAAATAGACTATTATAATATGCAAATTATTATGCATTTCATTTACTTCTCCTCCAAACTTAAATGGTTTTCATTATTCTTGGATTCTTGTCCTCTTCCATAATCAACAGGTATTGCTATATTCTCTGTAACACTTTTATGAAAGACAAAATGCCTAAAGACAAGGTCCCTCTCTGGTGCCTGTTTAATTTCATAATATCATTTGCTTTTTATGGAGTTTCTCCCCTGCCAGATTCCTGAAACAATCTTCTAGGAGTGAAAGTTAAGATGTTCAAGAGTGACTAATGATCTGGGAAGTATGGAATTTTAGCTGTCAAATTTTATTTCTAGTATATCCTGGAAGTCAAATTCCTTTATTTATTTGGTGGCACTCAAAGTCAGTATTCAGTTCTGAAACTGTTCAAATGGACAAAACATATCCCTGCTTATAATTCAGTGTCAAACAGGAGCTTTGCCTTTGGTTTTCATAGAGACAGGCATCAAAAAAAATTCCGCTTATAAAGGACACAAGACTTCAAGCTGCCAAAATTCCTTAGCTTCAATTTAGTGCACTTTTTTTTTTTCTGGGATCCATACTCATACTATTAAAGTTTTCAGCAGCACAAGATACGAGCTTGGAGTTGATCACAGCCTCAGAAGAGTTTAATGATTTAATATCAAAGCATTAAATGAAAGGAATTTGTTCCTTTTTTTTTCTTAAAATTGGTGAAAGGAATAATGCTGAAAAAATGGGGAAAAAAATTAAGTATAACCTTTTCTTCACTCTTTAGCAATGGAGAGCATTGAAAAATATGTGCCTGTTGAATAACTTTTTCTGAATATGGTGCTGTTTCTTGCTGAGAATTCCCATGCTAATGACAGTGAAATAGAATAACCATGACAAAATAAGCTCATTTATCTTCATCTCAATTTTAGCTACTCGTGTATCCTTAAAGCTCAGCATCTAAAATCATGACAGATAGACTCTCTGCAACTGTTTACTGCTGTTGTCACCTCCATCACCACAGATCAAAGTGGTCTTTTAGTTTCATATAAACACTTACCATTCTAACCTACTTTACAAAAACAGTAAGAGTCTCCACCACTGGCTTTACTTGGCTCCTCCAGTGCCTTCTCTCAAAATCATAACTGGTGTTTCCTGGAGGGTTTTTATTTTTCAGCAAGCACCTTTTCTATAACCACAGCTACCCAGTAGTACAACTGCCATGGCATCTCCTCCCCTTTCATCCTTATCACAAGGTCTAGCTCCTTCCAGAATAGTACCTTGAATTGAAAGGCTTGGTGAACGCACTGGAAAATCTTATCTCTTGTCATGATTGTGAAAAGCATCTCGAGTGACTTAGCAAGAGCTGAAAAGACAAAAATTTAAGAACTAGCTTTTTTTTTTTTTTTAAATGACATTATAACCATGTTTTCCTAAACAACTCCATGATTTCCATGGGACCTAACTTATAGTTACTGAATACTTGGAACTGACTATATTATAAACAGCCAGCAATAAAAAATGCATTCATCATATATACTGATAATTACATTAAAGGTGAAGGATGCCTGACTGACTTGTAAATTAACTGCAAGATTATCAAACATTTTTCTGGGTGTAAATTAATGCACAAGCCAGACCAGGGAAAAAGTGTGTGTGTGTGTATGATGTTGGTGAAGCAGAGGATGGCAAAATATTTTTTTTTCTTAGGTACATATAATTATTTTGAGATACTTTCGCATAGAGATATTCAAGACTTCAGTCTAGCGTTATATCTAATATTAGCATTATATCTCTTTTGTAGAAGACATCAGAACAGAGATCTGTAAAACAATCCAGTACACAAGTTCCAGAGTTAGAAAAATATCCCATGTTCTTGAGTTTCAGTCTGGTGGTTTATGTACTGTATATCACGGTGTCCTGTGCAGGCTATGTTACTTGACATTAACACTATTTAAATTCACATAAAGCTTACTCCAAGGACTGACTTCCACGTGTTTCAAATTATGCTGCTAGAGTTCCACTGTGGATCAGAGACATGAGATCAAATACATCAGATTAGATTATCCTATACTTCTAAATGAACAGCTTTTCTTAATTTACCTATAAATTGTATGTTTTTACTTACCTTTCTTCCAAGACTTTTGCAAGAGTATTGAAGTTGTAGATTTCTCAGAAAATGAGAAGCACTATATTAGTGCAATAGTGTAGTATAATTTGTTCCATTTAAAATTGTGTTAATGAGTGTTATCGGAAAGACAGATTTGATCTTTATAGGTTTCTAACTCCTGGAGGATTTTATGTGTCCATAGAGTTGTCAAGTGGGGTTTTTTTTAAGATTGGAGGTTTCATGATAGATATGAAATCTACCCTTTCAGATATAGTCTTAGTTGAATAGCTTGACTTTCAAAATCATCCTATAGGATTTC
Organism: Ceryle rudis; assembly: GCA_033439905.1. Classification (NCBI taxonomy): domain Eukaryota; kingdom Metazoa; phylum Chordata; class Aves; order Coraciiformes; family Cerylidae; genus Ceryle; species Ceryle rudis. The sequence continues at coordinate 6,655 of JAAGNO010030800.1, forward strand.
TTGGCATCAGTCATACGTTTTTGTAGGCTACGGCTGTTAGGTCTGGAATTCTGAATGTTCAAAACTGCCCTGGACACGTTCCTGTGTGACTTGATCTAGGTGATCCTGCTCTGGCAGGGGGGTTGGACTAGATGATCTTTCTAGGTCCCTTCCCTAACATTCCATGATTCTGTGATTCGATCATCAGCTTTACCGAAGCCAAAAATGGACCAAATTTTCTGGCAGACAAGTTTTAGACTACAGCTATAATTCATTAAATTAAGTGTTTAAGAGATAAAATAGGTTAACTTGATAGAAGACAGAAAAGAGTACATTAAAGCAAAAGTAAGCTTTTGTATGTTATTTCTCCCTTTCCACTTGCAATAATTTTATATTTCTCCCACCCACACTGAATGCAAATTAATATTAACATCTACTTCTTTTTTAAACTTCATAAAATTACTTTAATACACATTATGTGTCAAGTGCATATATATTTTTTTCTTTTGCTGTAATAATCATTGAAAAGCGGTGACAGCAAATGCTAACATAGGCATTAATTTATTTCTTGACAGTAAGTGTGTGTGCACGCGTGTGTGTACAGGTGTGTGAAATGTAGTTTGTAATCTAAACCTGGCAGGGGGAGCTGTTACACTTCAGTAATATTTGTGAGCCTAACTTGCTGAGAATTCAAGCCAGATAGCTTGCTATTCATTAGAAAACTAAAAGAGATGGTAAAAGTCAAGTCAGACAAGACCTAAATATACTTTTCCTACCTCATATATGTTCCCTTCATGTCCTAAAAGGAAGTGTGTTCTCTCTGAATGTAGATTCTCATTTAATTTCTAATCTTGTGGTTCAGGAAAATTAGAAGTGTATTTTGCCAGTGTTGGTTATTTTCACATCTGGCCTCAGAGCATCAGGTAAAATCTACTCTATACATTCTCTGGTTTATTTCATTTGGATTAAATAACTATCAAAAGCGTAAAGTATTTGAAAGATAGATTTGTATATGTGCTAGGATGAAGCTATATATGGAAATTAGAAATGGGATTTAATTTCAAGGTACTGGTTAATAATACATTAGGAAAATTGGAATTTTAACTTTGAGAGTTAGGACTCTTCTTAGAAGCAAGCTTTGCCGAGTGGATCACATTTAACATATATGTTATCAATTCATGCAAGAATCAATTCTAAACTGCTAACAAAGATGAAAACCCAGCCCAATTTCACTGGGGTCACATGTTTTTTTGTGAGAGCAAGAGAAAGTCACAGATGCCAAGATCAGATAAATATTTAGAATTTGACTCTTAAACTTCTCTTTTTTTTCCTCATATTTAAACCTATTGTTTTAAGGAGAGATTCAAACAACAACAGGAACAAAAGGTGTTTCCTGGGCAAGGGGAAGCTACACCGACTAGGAGAATGTACAGTTTTTCATCTAGAAGCATAATAAACAAAAGTATTTAGATTCAGATGAGTCCTTGCTGGAAAACACCATGAAAAATAGAAAATGTATGAAGATGTTCTTTGTTCTTCTTTCAGTTGGTCATCTGTGTCTTTGATTTCTGTAAGGTCTTCTTTTACTAGCCAGTCCTTGCAAAATTAACAACAGCAGATTTTGCATATGTGTCTGCTCACAAAGAATATTTTTAGGATGTTTTGGGGTTGGCCTAGATGATCTCCAGAGGCCCCTTCCAACCCCTGCCATTCTGTGTTTCTGTTTCTTTTTTTCTTGTCTTTAATATGTATTGCTTACGTATCTTATGAACAGTATCTCTTTGGGGTGTCTATCAAGTGATACTCCAAATCTTGTACTTTGCCTCAATTGCTTAAGTTTAGAACAGTGACTGTGTTGTAGCCCCACTAAAGGTATAAGTGGACTGAAATTGTAAGACCAATAATTGAACTATATCATGTACACTATTTGTACAGCACTCTTGGAGCAGGACCTGGAAAAGACAACACTGGAAAGCTTTCTCATATGCAGTATCAGGTGAGTTTTCACAATCTCTTAGACTACAGAAACACCCTGTATCCCACATACTTACCAAGAAAATATTGAGATTGGAGCAAATATTAGAGAAAACCTGGGGTTTAGGTCTTTTTTCTTCATGTCCTCTGTCTTTTTGCCTTAACAGGTAAACATGAAATTTCTCTGCCTTACTTACACAAGTAAGCAGCTCTCCAAAAATAGTGGACAGCTTGAGCTCTTACACCTCAGCAGGAGTTAACAACACAGGATAAGCAACAGTCTGATTTTGTCCTTCTGCTTCAGAGCTGGATTGTCTGGACAACCTGGAGCACGGGAAGAACTACCCTGTAGACTTCCATGCACAGGCAACATTGAGAAGCTTTTCTTCAAACTTGAGAAAGTTAACTTTTATTTTAGAAGAAAGCAGAGATCATCACCTAATCCCTTGACCACAGGTGCTGTGACTTTAAGAAGAATAACAAATGTCACAACTGTCTCAATGAAAACAGTGAGAGCTGGCATTGCTGCTGCTGACAATTTGAATTTGAACAAAGTTCAGGCAAACTGTTGGTTTCAGTCTCATTTTACATTCAGGGCAGTGTTGATTTTTTGAGTACTTCTGTGGTGTGACTTAAATAGCTTTTACTACACTAGTCAGGATGATTATACCTTTGATGCAGGCTGTAGCCCTTGTGCTTCTGCATCCAGCTCAGTTTGGTTGCCTAAGACTGAGGTAAGAGATCAGCATTCCCTGTGATCACCATTACCATTTCTATATAGCAAGCACATAAGCCTGCATAGACAAATATGATGGATATCCAAAGCCTAAAATCTGACTGCGTTTTTGCATTCAATTGAGATGCGCAGATTTTAGACTCCATGTACTCAAAGCGCTGCTCCATTTTCAGCAACTCTGACTGAAGTTGGGTCTGTGATAAGGATACTAGACTGGGGATCAGGAGATCTTTCTAGTCCAATTTTACTCCTTCAAAACATAAATTGGAGATGATATCTGAGTCCGAGACAAAGATGTGCTGTACATCTAAACTTCATAGACATAGTAAATTAAGATGTGGGTGTGGACATAAACCATTTATACCACCACTTACCAAAAATTTTTGCACAAATGCCCATTTACATTTGTGAATTCTGAGCTGTATTGACAGATGGTATTTTTAACTGTAAGTCTATTAACTTTTTTGGGTTTTGTAAACAAGAACAGTGTCCTGGTGCTGTTGTTTGGGTGCAAGTTTTCTGAACGCTCATGAATTTTTGAATGCAATGCTGGCTTAAAAACTCATAACCAATATTAATGTCCACTGAAAATACAAAGAGTTTGAATACGCATGTTTCTATCCAAGGTCCTTCTTGTGCACACCTACACAAAATGCAAAATGTTATTGACTGGGAAATTACATAAATCAATAAGCAAGACATTCAATGGAAGAGCTCAGCAATTAGTCTGTCATTTAGTATGGAAAAGCAATAGTTTCTTTAAAAAACATTTTTGTTAAAGTCTGCATATTTCTTATCCATCTTACCTAGAAAGAAATCCTCTCCTTCTCTCCACCCCCTTTCAGGCTAGCCCTTTAAATGTGGGAGAGGTAGGCAGCTGTACCTTAAGTGGTTCCTTAGCAGCTGGAGTGTCAGTCGATGTGCTCTCTTCACTTCTGTGAGTACTCCACATTTTTTACATGTCATTCTTTTTATATCTAATAGAGAATGTATTCTGACAAAAAGAGAGAGGAGATGAAATCATATTTTCAAGAACTGAAGTGACTTAGAAATGTAAGTCCTCTTGAAAGGTGTTTCTAGGAGGAAAATAAAGTTTCCTTTTGGTGTTTTGGAGTTGTAATGTTCACGTGGGATAAAAAGGGAGGAGAAATTGTGCCTGAGGTTTTTAAGGGACAGCTGCTGAGATGGAGAGTCAGTTGAAAGGAAGAAATAAGGACATAATGAGCAAAAAGTGGTATGAATTTAAACCAGGGCAGTTGTTTGTTGGTGGGAAAGAGTGGAGGTGTCACATTAAATTAATGTAAGCCTGCTTTATAAGTAAAGAAAATGAGTGCTGCTGAGAATGTAGTCCCTTTTCAGGGCAGTAAATAATTTAATCTTCAGTACCTTCAAGATCTGAAGTCTGAAGAGTGGGGGTCTAGTAGGAACTTCCTCCTTATAATTTGTTGGCAGTTTCCTTCTCACTGAGGCCTCTCCTCTAATGCCATATAAGCCAGTTTCTTAGGAAGGAGCGTTAGCAGCTAAGTATGTTTAGCTAATTCTTGTCCTAAACTGTTATGTGCTGTTGCAGTATGCTTCAAAACATGTGCCATGGTCTTCTGTGAGACAGTTGATAGGTGTGGTGATGATTGTCCACATACTGGGGAGATCTGTGTCTTGTGTTTCAGAGCTGCTTGATAAAATAAATCTTCTTGCCTCATTACCACTTAGTCAAGAGTACCTCTGATCAACCTTCTGAACAATCAGGAGGAACCCTAAACATCAATGTGGGGTTTTTTGGTGGGTTTTTTTTTGTCTTTTTGGGTTTGTTTTGTTTTCTTTTTTTAGTGATGCCCCAATTCTAAAAATTATTCCCCTTAATAGGGGTTAATGATTAGTCTGGGACAAACAGGATGTTTTAGAATCAATAGTAACTAATTTACTACCATTAGAAATAAGGAAAAGAGAGGTTCAGTAGCACATTTTAGCATCATTGCCTCATGCATGGAGGCCCCAGCATATGGGACATAAAGCTGAGGCATGTTTGATTGAGAGTGACTGGACAGAATTCATCTGATGGTTCTTGAAGCTTACAGTCTATTATCTCCCAATTAATGTCAAGCATCAAGTTCACAGTTACTAACTATGACTATCTGTGCCAAACTTTAGCTGTGATGTGAGATACAAGAAGTAGTATTGTTCACATTTAGATTGTATCAGCCTGTGGTGAGAATTATAGTGATCAACTACCATGCATGTGATCAACTACCATGCGTGTGATCAACTACCATGCAATCATTTGAACAGCTCTTTTACATACTCTATGTGGGATGTCTAAAAGTTTTGTACCCAAGCCTGAGAAAGTCACCTAAGGCTCCCTTAATAGCCATGTGAATATAATAGATACCTCCAGAGTGTGATTTTTCTGACCTATTTTAGACACCCCCATCTTGGGATAAGATAAATTGCTCTCTGGAGATGCCTGTTTCTCTCTACTGATAATAAGGGAAACTGAGGGTTCCTGCCTCAGACCTTGGGCAGATGGTGCCTAAATTAGAGCAGATGAATCACACCCTTGCTATCATTCAGGAAGTGTAAAAGAGGATTAGCCTCTTCATTTGGGTGGCAGGAAGGAAAATAAGAATAGGGAATTAATGTATGTCCTTGTACAATGAAAGAATTCCAATACTGTCAAATAAAAAAGTGAGTGGTGTATTTCACTTAAGAGTCTGGTTCAGGTGTCCAGATCAGCACTAGCTTAATCAGAATATTAAAAGTAAGGAGCAGCTAAGTGTGTAATTAAAGGCAGGAGTAGTAACAAAACGCAGAATCTTTACCAAAGGCTCCATTTTCCTCCCAGGGCAACTATCAGTCATGTGAGAAGGGAGCCCCTTAGGCTCTCTGATGACCCAAACTGATGATGTTGATTATTATACTCTCCTGGTGTTTTTTTGTACAAAACTTTCAAGTGTCTTCAGAAATGGGGGTGAGTATTACTGCCTTCAATATATAGAGGGGAAAAACTGAGGCTAGAGTGGCTATAACATGTCAGAGATGATATGATTACTAACTACTGAAGTTGAAACAGGAGTTCAAATATTTTATTCCCTCTCATCTGATCCAGACACTAGCTATTTCTGCTTGTATACCTTTCTTCTCTCTTCATTGTCAAATGTGTAATATGGATTTGTTCTCATGTTTTTTGGGGTTTTTTGGGTTTTTTTTTGTTTTTTTTTTTTTTTAGAGTATTTTGGAATGTGTCCCAAACTCTTTAGAGACTTACCTATTTTATTTTGTGGCTCTCTTCTGAAGTGCAGCTACATTGTATAGAAGGAGATTTTTGGGGGTGGGGGTTATTTGCTGATTTTTAATTTTTTATTATTTTTGAAAAATAATTCTACTCACTTTTTATTAAGTTGAGTTCCAAGATGTGTGTTGCTACTTTTTTTTTCCTGCTTGTACTGCTAGCTGTTTTGTTAACTGAAGACCTAGGCCTGTTCTCATAGACTTAGGCTAGAGGTTGTTTTTAAAAGGTAAATAAATGAAAAGCGGTCCATCAAAAGTATCAGTGACTCACTGCAATCAGCTCTTGGAATAATTCTTCTGGCAGCTCCCCTGATTTTAACAGCCATGTCCTCTAAACTTGCTGAGAGCAAAACCAATCAAAATGACACTGAGAAAACTTCTAATGTGTTTCTACCACTCATGACAAAATAGTTCAAAAGATAAATGTGTCTGCATAGGCAAATTTCACGACCCCAAGAACACTGTCCTGCTCTCTGAACTCAGCATCTATTTGAGATCAGTGGTCATAGATGTGTAGATTGTAGCAGCAGAGTACTTTAATATGTGTGATTCTTAAATCTGATGGGACACCAGATTAAGATAAGGTGTGTGAGAGCCTGACTTTTGTTGTGCAGCTTGTTCTAGCACTTGCATTTTTTTTTTAAACTGTATGCAAGTATTTAGAGGTACACTTGTAGCTCTAAATTAAATGATGAAGCATGTGTTAGAAACATTAAATCACACTAGAAATATCAAATCTAAAAGGATACATAAATGTAAATAGAAGGGCAGGAACTTTTAAAATAAAATCCAGGAACTGCAAGCACTGCTGTCTCAAAAGAAATTACTTCATTTCAAATTCTAACTGTGGTAGAACTATTAGAAATTTTGGAGGGGAATCTGTGTGAAGTGACACTTATCTGATGATTGTTTTGGTGAAGGAGGATCTTTCTATGGCAGCTAGTGCTCCAGAAATAAAAACAAATGAAATGGCATTTTAAAATCAGAATCTTAAGTAGATTCTGTGAAATTTGACAGACTGAGGTCTTGAACAGAGACCTCAGATGGTGTGTGGGCAGCAATGCTACAGTAATATCTAGAAAATGACTTGCAGAGCACCAGTGACTTCCAACTGCATGCAACACAGTACAGGCTTAACAGGTCTGTCAACGAGCAACTACACTGCAGGATGAGTAAGGGCACCAGGACTTTCAGGTCATCACAGGACAAGCTCTCCTGCTCAGTGGTAATACATGGATGGTCTGAGGTCTTGCTGAGATGTCTTAGGAGAATTGATGTCAAACCGAATAGGGTATTTGTTAAGTCAGAAATAATTCCATTTTTTACAGCTCTTGGAAGTCCCTCTTGAGTCACTTTCTAAGCTAATGAACTGATTATCCCCAAATACTTTAGTAGAAACAGCATTTTCTGTTCTGATTCCAAGAGCTCCTGAGTGCCTTTCCACTCCTGTTGAAATCATTTAGTATGCTCAACGTTTTCTTAAAAGGATTAAGTCTTTTATTTTATTATTTTCTATTTTATTTTTAGCTGGCATTATCTTCATAGAGAGAATTCTTAAAAACATTATAGTTTCCCTTGTGGTAGTGGGGAAAACTTTTTTAAAGAGTTTGATTTTTCTTTCTAAATTAAACATCAAAATGAGGAAAAAAAGGATCATGTTTTTATTTTTTTAAATAGACAGATGAAAGATTTTGTTATTAATAATTGACATGAAAGCCTTTCGTCTTGAACACTGGTGTATGTAAACCTCAATAAAATCCTAAAAGTGCTTTTGTAGAACAAGAACAGTCACAAAAATCTGAATAAAGCCACCTTTTCAAAGAACATGATGAGAAAGGGGAAAACTCTTAGATGTGCAGAGCAATACATTTTACATTCATGCCCTAGTTATTAGGAAGCTTTGAAGTATTCACTGTTATCGAATACAGTGTATACTGTAATTCATTTAGTGCCTTCATATGGAGCTAAAAAGTTCTAGAAAAAGTGCTTTGGCTGGTTTTGTGAGCATGAGAATTCAGTTGTGGAGCTAAAAACTGTGCTTCAGTCTAAGTGTCATGTCATCCTTAAGATTTGGCTGTAGAAATTATAATCACAAACTAATGAATAATAAACACTTGGAGGGGGGTGGGTCAGGAGCTGGACTTTTTGTCTCTGGATTATGTTCTTCCTTCTTCATTGTAAAGAAGATAACAGTTTACAGTGTCAAACTAGTTTCCAGAAGATATTTTAAATCACAGGTTCTTTCTGTCTGTAGAATAAAACAAAATCATGTTCTAATCTGGTGCAACTCCACTGGAACACAACCAATTACTTTTGCTCAGGGCATTGCTAGCAACGCAATATACCCCTAAGGGTATATTCCAGACTATACCCAGGCGATAAACCAATACTGTCTTCATCTTAATAAGATACAAAACAGATGATATCTCTTAAATAACTTGTTCTAGATTAGTTGTTCCTGTCTGCTTGGGAAGTAGGGATATTGTATTATCATAATTGTGAAAGTAGTAGTAAGAAACTCATTATGGACTTAGTCCTGCTCTTTTTCATGTTCAGCAGACCCCTGTAAAACTTCCCACTGGAACTTGGTAAACTGTCTGTTAGATGAACATTACTTGGAGGTAGGCTCTACCCTTATCTGATAGTATGGAAATGGGTTTAAAGAAGCAAGCTATCTTCTAACATATCCCAGACATAATCTGCTTCAAGAGCTGACAACAGTATTTACTGCTCTGTCTTTATTCATGTCTTTACCTGTGTGGAAACCCTCTCCCTGCCAGGCGTTACAGTGCTTGCCAATACATGATTGATGGATTCATGTATTTGTGTGGAAGTACTTTCAAATACGTTGAGATTATTGCATGTATTTTTTCCAAGGCACTGAGTAAATGTTGTAAGATAAAAACTCCTGTTGATTTTTGCTTTATTTCAACTCATGTCCCCAGGTAGGAATGTGTGCAGCCCATAACAAGTCCTTTGGGTCTACCAGTCAGTATGGTATCTGTTTTACTGTGTTTCTTTCCTCCAGATTGCTTATAGTTAGTCTGATACCAGTCTCTGTGTACTGCTCTGTAAGCAGTTCCTGTGGAAGTGACCATAATGGACCAACTGTTTGACTTCAGGGGAACTGAAGTCAGTAGGTTAACAGTAGGTTAACCCACAACACAGATAGCATTCCTAAACATGGGATGACCATTTAGTAGACTTGGGTTGCTTTTAACCATTCTAAGCGTGGTCTCCTGTTTCCTGTCTTCCATTCTGTAAAGAGACATGGAAGTGTAGAGGAAAACCAGCATATTGACTGGGCTCTGTCTCTTTACCCTTGGGTAACAATACACAAGGATTGGCTCACAGCTTGTTTTACCAGAATTTACTGTTGCCACATTCAAGTCCTTATTGTAGAAATGGCAATGCGTTGTTCTTTCACTCTGGGATTGACCTGATTTATTAAAAATAGTAAATAGACAACTGAATTGTAGGGTGCAGCAACAGTTTTGTTTTTCTTTTTTCAGTTGGCTTATATCTGGATTCTTCTGGACATAATAAAATAACTACTTAGTCATTTCCTAGTTATTTCCCTAGTTATCCATTGCCATTTCTTGGGCAATGCTTCCAATTTGTTGCAATCCTGGAGGGGGAAAAAAGGGACCCTTCTGCTTTGTTATTTTTTCTTTTATGAGAAAGGGGGATCACTTTTTTTTTCCTTGTCTTGTTTTTGTAGGCTTTTTTTTTTTTTCCTTTACTGTGGCCTTAGACATACTAAGCAAAATGAAGCATGTATTTTTAAAGCTGTTTGATTGATCGTGTGAAGTAATTGAGACAACCATATTTCTTTTTAAGAGCATTGTGGTTTCTAGACTGTTTGTTAGACTTCAAGCATATGGAAAAACTGGAGGTTATCATAGTAGTGTTATACAGGCATTTCAGCAGAAAAGCAAGGGACAAACTTCTTCAGTATGTCTGGCTTTACCTCTGGAAGCTTGAGGATCTTATAGGATGTTCCAGCCTAGGCCTTAGTTCTCAGCTGTGATTAAATTATCACTAAAGTACAAAGAGATTTAAGAGGAAGGGATTGTTTGATTTGTAGAACTTTAGTCAAATTCTTTTATTTAGATATTGAGTGCACATGGTCATAACACAATGTTTCAGTAGCAAACTCAGTTGGAAAAGTCTCTCCTTCCCACCCAGCCTTCCCCCCTCCCCTTACTCCTACATCATCCCTTCAAATGGCTGATCCTGCAATGCTGATACAAGAGTAGGGAACATCTTTCCCCCTTCAATTTATTTATTGAATTAATTTTTAAGGGCTTTTTCTTCCAGCCAGATCTCTTCAGGGCAATACATCAGGACTAATGAAATATCTGTATATGTACACTTGCGCATATAACAAATGACAGCATAGGGCAAGAAAAAGCTGGCAAATGTTATATTCGTAGGAAAAAAGTAACCTGTGCGTATTAAGTACACTTTAAAAAAAAGGATGTATCCTCTGTTATGAGGTAGCTCACACAGGAGACTAGCTGCATAAGGTTCCTATGTAGTCAATAAAAATAAGATTCTTCAAAGGACAATTAAGATTCTTATATTGGACAGAAGACCCTTTCAGAGAGACCACAGAAGGAAATCAAACTAGGGTGACTAGACTTCCTTATCTCCATTATATATATATGTGTACATAAGCTAAGTGGCAAGCTGACAGGAGCTAGAACTGCTTATCCCAGGAGACATTCAGAAGTTTGCTCCCCAGACCTTCCTGTCCCTAGGCACAGAAGAATTTCAAGCAAGTTCCATATATCAAGAAGCAGAAGGGATTGAAGATATTTCTTTGTAAATTTTTGTTTGTTTGGGTTTTTGTTCTGGTTTTGTTGTTGTTGTTGTTTGTTGGGTTGGTTTTTTTGTTAGGTATGTCTGTTCAGCATCACTATTACCAGTCCTTTGTAGCCAAAAGAAAGGGACGTGGGACAGCCAAAGTTCAGAGAGGGGTGTCTGTACCTTTCCTTAGAATGATCTCCCAAACAACCAAAAGATTTACTTCAAGTAGAACAAATAGTTCCTTATTAACGAAGATAGCTCAAATCAACTAGGTAATACAATATAGAAAGAAAAAGTCTTGCAAAGAAATCTTCTGTCAACTGATCTTGCAGGTGTTGCTTTCTTCAGCCTTTTTTTTCATAGGTTACTGGGATTTTGGTCTACCTTAAGATTTTCACACTCCCCTTTAAGGTCCAAGAAAAAGTTTCCTTTTGCCACCTCTGTATTTTCCTGGTTTTAGGGGGGGTTTTTTTGTTTGCTTTGGTTTTTTTTTTTTTTTTTTTTGTTTGTTTGTTTTGTTTGTTTGTTTTTGATTTTGTGTGATTGTTTGTTTGTTTGGTTTGGTTTTTGGGTTTTTTTTTAAGCAGCCTTTCATCTACAGCATTACCCCATTTCTTAGTTCTACTCTTCCATATATCCTTCTGCTTAATTCATCTTGTGGACTGGAATTGTCTACCTCAACTGCTACTGAAACAGAGGTAACTTCTTTTTTTCCCCAAAAACTAATGTTCTGTCCAACACTAGAACAGGACACATGAAGCAGCCCCAGTGCAGCTCTGCTACTCTTTGAAAGAGTTGTGTGTCTTTTATACCAAAAAGCAAAATAAATTCTGTCCGAACTCCACTGCCATAAGATCAAGAGACTGGCTTAAAAATTATGGAATTTAAACTAACACGTAATAGACAGTATTTTGTTCACCTGCTGTTGGAGGCTAGAAGTTGTAAAGCTCATCTTGGCAACTACTAAAGCTGAAAGTATTCTATGGGATGTGGGCAAAAATCACAGATTTGTATGTGACTGAGAAAGTTGAGGATTTAGGGGGAAGGGAAGAAGTAGTAAGATTTCAACAAATATAAGTTAACACTCAAATCTGATCATTGTCAAACACTGTTCTAAGTTGTGGGAGAGCTTGCCACAAGAAGAAAACTTAGGTGGGTATCTCTTTATACCTGGAAGAGGTAATCAACTCTAGTGAGTACATGGCTTTTCCATCTTTTTTCATTTGTAGACTATATATGTCTTCCAGGTGGCAAATATTTTAAGTTCCTATTTGTCCTTATTTCAAAAGACATTTAAACATCTCAGAAGAAGAATGTTCACTTTCCATTATGCCAGTTTAAAGCCTCTAATGAAGTTTGAGAGAGGAATTTGGCCCATAAAACATAGTTCTATGTTTATGATACATATTACACAACCCCCCCCAAGGAACTTCAATAAATACACTTGTTGAACTTCTGTAACACTAAAATATGTTTCTGGTCCCGTTGTTTTTTTTTTTTTTCTTGTACTAGGAGGTTTCTGAGAACTGTTTACATCAGCAGTAGTACAAATGGGAAATAAAATCATTAATTTATAAAATGGCATCTGGAAGTCTTAATTTCTGATTGATCTAGCTCCCTCTGGATTTTCTATGTCATCCAGCACCACAGCTTTTGAAGATAATGTAGCTGAAGTAGGTTAATATCCCACAGTTCAGGGCAGATTTGAGAGAGGTTTCCACCCTGCTGAATTGTTAACCAAGACTGAAGAACCAAAATGATTCCTTCTTAAAAATCTTTCAAGTATACCATAAAGAAATAAATCTACCAGGTAACTTTGAACAGTTTGTAATGCTGGCTCTGGACAGAGTCCTTTATGCAGACTGACTCCAGTTGAACACAAAGATGTCTACTGCTGCTGATAATGAAGTAGAACCTCTAGCTCAGAGACAAAGGGGAGTGGGGTTGGGGAGGCTGCCTATGCTGACCCCTTTTAATTTTGCACCACATTTAGCTGCCTCCCTTATCTCCTACACTGGGGCATTTCCTTTTCTCCCCAGCTCTCTGATGGGGTAATGGTATAGCAGTGTTTTCTCAGCTTGTGGCTACATCTATGTTGCATTTTCTACGTTGTGGTTTTTTTGTTTGGTGGGGTTTTTTTCCTTGTTGTTTGGGTTTCTTTGTTTTTGTTTTTTAACCCAGGCTCTATTACTAAGCTTTAGCACAGTCTATCAGCTATTCTTAGCTGATCAAACCAGTGGCAACAGGTGGAAGGCAACAGGTAACAGCCTCTCTGAACCAGAAAATTTCACAAGCACCTATCTATTGAGGGATGAAGGCAATCTTGGATCTCTCTACTTAAAGAATATGATCTCAAAACAGGGCATTTGCTCTTCTCAGCAGTGGTTCAAGCAGGCATTGGCAGCCAGGAAGCTGACTAGCAGTGGAGTGAAATGATGGGCAGCCCTTGCTTATACCATGCTCCTGAGCAGCCATGGCCATTTTCCTTTGTGTGCAAAGTAGAGCTGCCACGCTCTGCACCTGAGCAGTCAGTGGGAAGAGCTGAGCCTCCTGATCAGCTGGCATCCTCCTCAGGAGGCCAGGGCAGCCAGAGCAGTGACTGTGCTCCCCTCCTCTCTCATTCAGGAGGGTAAATACTGGTCCCTGTTGGACTAGAGCTGCTGGGTGCATCCTTCCAGGAACTGAGCAGAGGAGATGTACTTGTTCATTCAGTCCTGCTTGGAAGTGGTGGCTGAGAGCTGCAGAGGGACAGAAAGTCATTGAAACAGAGGACATGGTAGCCCAGACTTAGGGGTTAAATATAGGCAAGTAAAGGCGAGGGCATGGACTTTCTCTGTGGCATTCTGCTCTGGTGTTACCTCTCCTCACAGGCATACTTACTGTGTTACATTTATGTTTCAAAATCATCTTCTGATGAAGCAATAACCTCTCTTCCCCTCTGGCATTTCCAAATATGAAGGTTTTTTCTTAATCTTAGATGTATGACCCTGGAACTGTGTACATTACATATCTTTTCTGTGACTGAAGTCCTCAAGGGCACCATTGCTATTGTGTACATTAGCCAGTAGCACCATGAAACAGGAGCAGATTTGTGGGGTGAAAGGAGTTTGTTGCAAGCGCCCCCATGCTCTAAGCCTTTGGGATATGAAGGCAGAGGAGAATTTGCAGTGGCTCTAGCCCAGTCCTGTGAGGAAAAGACCCATTAACAACTGGGTCAGTCCTTGAGAAAGTATTTTCAGACATCCCTCTGGCTTGACAGTTATACCCTGACAGCCCTGCAGACCCTTGTCTTTTAGCTGGTTCTTGTGTAATACTAGCTGTATAGCTACTAACTATGCAATTTTATTCCACATCCTCTTCATTTTGACTAGAAATGCCACATGTAACATAAAATCCAGTGCATTTCTCAATGCCACATAGATTAGATCTGCTGTGTTGCCCTTGTCTAGAAAATGGTATCAAAGAAGTGTGTCAAGTTTGTCAACAGCTACCTTTAGGAAATCTGTGTTGCCTCTTATCTTACTCTCTAATGTCACTATTTTCCCATTCTGCATTTCTCTTGTCAAAATTCTTTACTTCAGATTTCTTTCCCTCAGTTTTATGTATTAGTAAGGTCAGAACTCAGTGAGGGAAACAGTTGTTCACTTCTTCCTCAGTCCTTAAATCCAGCTATGATAGTAGAGTTGCTACTAACATGATAATGATCTATCATGCTGCCTGAGCTTAGGTACTTTTTAAACCCTCATTAAATAACTTGCTATTTCATGGCTTTGTTCTTCTCCTAATATCTGGATAGAAATTAGCTGGTGTTTTCACATGACTGCATCAAGCTCATCTGGTTTTCTCCTGCTTCATATCTATGTAAGCCTACCACTTTATTTATTTATTTCGCTATCCTGCATTTGACAACAGGTTTGGCAACATAACTTTTATTGAAAGCCAAATCTAAATTATTTTTAGTTTCTCCTCCTTCTTCTTTACATAGGAGCAACTTTCCCCCTCCCATCCCTTTGATTTCATGTGGGTGAAGAATCATTTACTATTTATTATCATTACTTTACAAGTAATTCTTTTTCTTACTTAATCCCTATTGTCAGTTACAAACATAGCTTTTTTTTTTTTTCCTAGAAATACCTTTTTCACTTCTTGAAAGCTTTCTGTTTGTTTCCAGTACTCTTTAAAACATTGTTACTAATCCTGTTGTGCTCTGAGCCCTTCTCTGAAATTCTTCTCTTGTGCAAAATACAAATTTGATCTAATTTGTGTGCTCCTTTGGGCTTGGAGAAGGCTTAGTCTCTGTAATTTCATACCTTTTTAGTCTAACTGACTTTGCTAACTAGTTCATCAAACTTCTCAGTCTTGAAACTAGAAATCTTAGTTCTGCATCAGGGAGTGAGGGGTGTTTAAAGCTTCTTCCATTCAGTTTAGATTTAATCAGGTTATCACCCAGGCCACACTTATGTTCTAAAATGTTCTGAAATTTGTAAAAGCAAAGTATAAATAGCATCACCTGAAGTTAGCTTTAGGGAATTTCTGTCTGATGTTTTCTGTGACTTTTCATAATTAGTCTAGTTTATTAAGTTAATCAGCACAATAATTTTGTATCTTTTTTAAGGAAAACTAGGAGATGCAGCAGGCCCTCAGAACCAATTTTTTTTTATATCCATATCCTGAGTGGTTTTGTGACCTGAAATGGCTTGTTATTACCAGAGCAAATTTTCATAGATGCATCCACAGGCAGTAAAACAAAATGAAACTTGTTCTGCCATTAAAGAATAAATTATATTTAAAACTTTCACGTGTTTCAGAGGCCTGTAAAGTGAACCTAGTAGGGGAAAAAAGTTCAAATCTTTTGAAAAGCTGAAAACTATTTTCATTTCTGTTGTGACCTGATGAGGAAAACAAAAGCTAATGGGACTCTTGCATACTTAGAGCAGTCTACGCAGAAACATGATAAGACTTGTGGAAAAAATGACACATGTATCTAATAAACTATATTTTGTCAGATGTATAAAAAGTGTTTGAGATATACACTTAACATAGTTCAGCAATATACTTTGTTCTGCTTTAGATGGTACATGTCCAGTAACTATTAAAGTCAAAAAAGCTGAGTTTACTAAAGGGGCCCTGAGAGAATCTGAGACATTGAAATGGAAAACTACAGTGCCTAAGTCTCATAGGCATGTTCTAGATTCACAACTTTAACACCTGCATGTGTTCTATGATGTCTGATTTCCATTTGAACCCCAAAGCTACACTAATAGTCCCAAGTGAAACAGCATCTGTTCAGCTCACAGTGATACAATCAGTGTTTTTCCTTGTTCTTGAATTGTTGAAAAGGGCATATTCCAAAAACTGATTGCAACCACAAGCTGACTCCAGAGGAACTAGGAGGTAGTGTTTCAGTAAAATGCAAACAAGCAGAGCTTTATTGTTATTTATACTGATTCTTATCCCATCATTCTTTTATTGCATAAAGACAGAGCAAGTTAAAAAATATGGTGGGAAGTTACTGTGTTGGCAGTCGTATATGAATTTTCTAAAACAAACAATTTAAGGGCCCATTAAACAAACATCTCTCATTCTTGACATAAGATCACAGTGCTGCTATCTGCTTTTTAAAAGCCTAATTTACAACAGAAGGTGCAGGGTGGAATAAAAATGTGTGAGAAGAATCTGATTAGGGCAGTTGCAAACATCCCCTCTGCCAAAGAGGTTTTTTTATGTATAGGTAATGGACAGAGCCACATTGTCTGCATCTTCTTTCAGTGGCATTATTCTATTCTGACCAGGCTCAGGTTAGAAACACAGCTTTGCTGCATTGTTTTTCTGTGATTACTGTATGAATAATTCTTACTGTGGATTTGCTCTCATCATTTCACAGGTAATATTGGCAGTGATCTTATTTATGATGCAGGAAGACAGTATATATTTGTGTGTATATTCCATTCCTATCTGTTTAACTATGACCCAACTGACTGGTGATTGCAATACTATCGTAGGTAAACAGAGGGAGGCATTAATTTGTGAGTCTGGAATAAATTAATTTTAAGTGATCCTGAATTTGTTCCTTGTGGAAGCGGAATAAAAAAGATCATCGCATCAGGCTATTACCAACTTTCTCTCTGGCAAGCTCAGTTAAAAGTGTTTAGAATTGAAAGGTTTCACTGGTACAGTAGCAGCAAAATAGGTCCTTGGGGTCTGGGACCAGGTGAGTTAGAGGGTATGAGACATTAGGGAGGTGTTTTTAGGTACTTATCTTTACTTTTGCACCTTGACTGTGATTGCATACCCCAAGAAGGCAGGGCATCCTCTGTGGTATTGTCAACTCAACTGGAAGCCAAAATTAAGCTCAGCATTTCAGATGTTCAAGACCATAATAAATAGCAGTCATGATTTAAAGGTGTGCTAACCTTACCCACCAGCTAGTTTCAACAGGCTCCTCTCTGGCCAAGGGAGGGCATGTTTACAGTAGAAGTGAAGCCCAGATGATCCGCAGGTTTGAGGCTTGAATTGTTTCCTATTGACTTTGTTAAAACCAGATTTGAGTGCTCCTTTGCTCTGAGATATTCTAAAAGTTGCTGTGCCCTCAAGGGTCAGCACAGTGAGGTGCCTATATGCAATGTAAATATACTCGAAATGCAAGGTTTAGCCTTGTTCAGCCAAGAGTAGCTTGGATCTTAGGTCATTACTGCTTCTGAGTTTTCTGATCCCCCTCCATGCTGTGGGAATCCTGGTCCCAGCAGCGGGCAGCTTCTGCTTTGTGGGTTATCAGATGACTGCTCAAGCACTAGACAAATCACAGTCTCTAGAATTTTATTTTTTGTTAGCAAGTAGTTTAATATTAGCCTGTCTAAAACTATGCAAAAAACAATGAGATGTTAGCACTATTAATAATACAACTTCAACAAATTTGGCTTGCTGTTTTCCTGGTGCAGAAAGCCATTCCTGTACCAGAGCCCTGTCAGGAATGAGGAGATTTCCATGAACTAATTCAAAGATACCTATATTGGCATTGCTATGTGGCATCTAATTGAATGCAGAGATTTGCTGTGTGTCTTTGGGTTGGAAAGTGTCTGTAGAGGTAGGTCCTGATCAAGTTCACCACTACAACACAGGAGGAGGACTTCTGAGGTGATTTGGAACATGCAGTTATGTTCCTGACACAAGTCTTCTCCCCTTCTCTCTCTCAGTTTACTCTAGAGATGCTGACAGCAGTCAATTGACTGGGGAACACTGTAATTTTATCATTCGTTACCTTATGGGTAATGCCAGCATGTGAAGGAGTCCTGACCCACTCATCATGCCACTGGGTCCTGATCTCCACACCCCTACTCCTCCAGGTCACGAATGCCCTTTGCTTGCACTGCTACAAATGACCGTGGATCTGCTGTGCATGTTGGACAAATTCACTGATGCAGGTTAAAATAATGAAAACCATATATATTTAAAAGAATTATTTAATCTGATTGAAAACAAACATCCAGAAGAAAATCAAAAGGAAAAAGAATTTGAGACCAGTTTTTGTCTCAAACTGGAGGATTGTGAAACCATAGGCATACCTAATCGGTTAACACGGAAACCTACAGTTGACAAAATGCGTTCTTTTTCTAAAATTTGTAAATGATTATGACTACAGGAGAAGACAAGAATTTCAAGTGTCTGAGTAGCAAGTTAAACCTTGACTTCTCTCCTCAGTTCTCAAAGAATTTTTCCTCATTTATTTATAGTCGGCATCACTTAACCAGCATCAAGCTTTTTCAGAACTGCAGTGTGGGATATCTACATCTTTACCTAGTAGTTATCACATTCCTTATTTAGGTCCTCTTTCATTAATTGTCATTAACCTGAATATAAGCCTTTAATTGTAAGTCAACAGTTATGATAATGAAGTAATTGGCAACTGTTCTTTTTGCTTACATGGGAAAAACAGCAGACACTGCTGTACAGCATGTATTTATAAGTGCTGACCAATAAGGAAGACTGGATCTTCACTGGCACTCAAACACTAAAAGCTGGTCTCCTTCATGCAGGCTGATAAAAAGCTAATATTCAATCCCTAGACAAAATGGCAGTTGTTTTTCCAGGACTTTTATTTATTTTAGCCTATATCTCCATACATGCAAGGGCCTTTCTCTTGTAGCTATTTGGCTTTATGTAGAAATAAACTGATCTCTTTTTCCTTTTGTTCAGAAAACTCCTGTATCAGTAACTATAGGTGCACCCAACAAGAATATTTAAACTTCATGTCAGATCCAGATCCTGTTCATGATGGTCAAAATTCAGCCAATTTTTTTTTTTTTTTTTTTTTTTTTTAGACCAACATTTATTTTAAATTGCTGCAGGCTTATAGTGTAAGTTACTTAGGTACTGATTTCTCCCTCTTCACCATTCCTCTTGTGCTTTTGACCAGTTCAATTTTTTTTTTTTTTTTTCTAGTATTACAACTTCAGCTCTTTTTTTCCTGTTCTAAATCAATATAATTCAAGGAAGAGAACTTCTTCCCATCCTTCATTCTAAGATGTCTTGCTGTCAGGAGTTTATATCCAATATTTATCTTCAGTGCACTTGTCTTAATGTGATCCCATTACTTACAGAGATAATCCAAGCAGTCATTTTTCAATTTATTATTATTAGGACTATGAGATTTTCAGTGATATTAGTAATTCCAGTCCTGGTTCAGGACTTCACTATGATAGAAATTATGCAACCACCCTCGCTCCAGTCCCCTAATATTAATGTTACTAAAAAGAGCTTAAGTCTATATAAACAAAAGGATGTTGAATTTTGCTACTTGAGGAAGTAGTGGGACAGCAGAGGGAAGCAATGACTGTTAAGGTTGTTTATAAAGAATTGCCTTCAATGATTACTGGCATATAGGAGAGCCAAGCAGTCAGTTTTGTGTTCAAATCTGTGGTCTTTAATTGCTTTAGTGTGTGATATATTGTCATTGTTGTTGTTATATTTTTGGTGGAAAGGGGCAGGGCATTGTCTTCCTTTTGTTTTGTTCTCCAAATATGACTGCACTGATGGACAAGGAAAGAAAGATAAGCTTGGATACATTAGTTATTAAACCAAAAGCAAAACTCAAGGGAGAAGGTTTGAGGGATTTTGTTTGGTTTTGCCAAACTACTTTTAGATTGCAACTTCGTAGTACATCAGCAGAGCTGAGTGGGTAAGATATATGGAACAGGGTGGAGTGGAAATAAGCAGGTAGGACTTTCTGTATGTTAATTCAGAAATTATCTTTCATGAAGCCCTTCATCAGTTTATACATTTTATATCCCCAGCATATTAAGACAAACTGGTAGTGATTTAAGCAACTAGATTTATTATTTGGAAAAGTTCATGGGAGAATGTGGTAGTCGCAGTGTCTTCTAATCTCAAAGAGAAGGAAAGTCTGAGGGTTATATTTAATTTCCTTGAATTTTGTATTCTTATTTCCCCTCCATTCTACTAAGTATGTCTAAAATCTGAAGAGAAACCTACAAGAAGTAGGTTTTTCACTCCAGTGGATTTTGTTTCCTTTCTACGACTATATCCACATGGATATCGAAGTGGAAAGGCATAGCAGGGTCTATTCCTAGCTGTTGTGAAATTTTTATTTTTCTTTTTTCCTTCTTCTTTAAGTGGTCCTTTTTGCAGCTCTATTGTTCAGAGACCCTTGGCCACCCTCTGGATTGCATATCTTAATTTGATGAAATTGGTCATGTCTCTAATGAGACTGCAGTCACTTCTGAACAGTTGTGCTACTCACGGGGACAACAGTGATGAGTGTCTTGATAAGTGACTTCAAGTATACATACACTCTTGATTTAACAACCAATTCTGTCATTTGAAAAATTGTAACTGGTGTGTGATGTTATAATGCAGTTTCAACCTTTTATTTAAAGTGAACATTGTACATACAAGTGCTATATGATGACTTTCAAGACAGTCAAATACCTTTTTTCTTTTTTAGTAAGTTGGGTCAAATTTCCAGAGCTATTAACAAAGCAAACAGAATGGTTATAGTTTTATATTGGAGCATAATTATGACTACCAAGCAGCTGTCTAGCTTATCTTGCTTTCCATGGTAGCTGACTATAAGAATGATTCTTATCATTAGGACTTAATTTGATTAAAACCCAGAATATTTGAAAACTTCACTCAAATTTTTTCCTCTGTGCAGTGTTAACAGAAGGGGTGCTGTCCACAGATTTTTAATACTTTTTCATCTGAATATTAGTCCATATTGAGTCACTAGATATTCCAATGTGTTTAACCATTACTTGTAATGAAAAGAGGGAAAAATCTCTTATGAAGTGCCAAGTGCTGAACTTTGGTCTTTTTATATAATTTAATCCAATTAATACATATAATATAGATTAAACAGTGAAATAATTTACCTATGCAGACCTCACCCATGATCTCCATCATAGCAAAAGATGATCATCATTTGTGCTAATGCATTCTATATTCTGAGGTTTGTCTTGAGAAGCAAAGAATGTGTAGGCTTTTAGGCACCACCAGAGCTTGCCCTTCTGTTGTCTTTCCGATAATCTAATTTTAAATATCCTATATGTTAAGGGAAATGATCTACCAAAAAGTACCCTTAATCACTAACATTTCACCACAGGGATCATAAAGAAAAGAACAAGGGTTGAGATATGAAAATGGAAAAGAAAACAAGTTATCAGATTTTTACCTATGTGTCTGAATTTTGTCTGGCTATAGGATCAGATCTTTGATTTCCTACACAACAGACTCCATCTGGTTCTTATTCCAGTGAAGTTTCTTGTCAATTTGAAGTGGAAGAGGCCAGAAATGGAGAGGAGGTGGAATTACACTTTTCCATAGCATAATTCTAACTACACACTGAAACAGCTAGAGCAAAACTCCATGATATGTTTTAATAAGATCTGTAGACATTTCTGTGGTCCAATAGTTTGAAATTCTTTACAGGAATAACCCATTGCTATTGTGTTAAATAGAGGTTGTACTGGACTACAGCATGTAATCTTGTAATCCATCATATTCTAGGGACTGTTCTTACCTCATTTAGACCGATGTCATCATACTACCTATGTCTATCTAAATGGCATGTTTTGAAACATAGGCTTCTTCCAGCATGTAAATCCCAGTCTCGTTATTCTCATCACAAAAAAAACATTGCATTGAAAATATCACATATGTTCCTTTGTCAGTGTCTTTGTA
Organism: Ceryle rudis; assembly: GCA_033439905.1. Classification (NCBI taxonomy): domain Eukaryota; kingdom Metazoa; phylum Chordata; class Aves; order Coraciiformes; family Cerylidae; genus Ceryle; species Ceryle rudis. Next base: position 28,637 of record JAAGNO010030800.1, read on the forward strand.
GCCTTACATCAACAATCGTAATGCCTGAGGAAGTTTAGCAAGGTTATATTTTAGGCATACATCTGGGTATCTCAAGGTCTGTTGTTGCTCATTACAAGAATAGCTCAATACCTGTTAAAAGAACCGAATGGATTTCAGGATAACCCTGGTTGACAGTGTAGTTGTTACTCTGTGAGGACACTGAACAGGTCTTCTAAGTCAAGCCTTTCTGTCGTGTGGTATACCTTTTGGGCCCTAAACCATCTGACAAAAAAGACAGCATCACTTGGCAAGCTTGACTGCCAGGCGGAAATCTTGCCTGTTATATAATTGCAAGACTCAATTGGAAGACTTTCCAGAAAGCACCATGACTTGGGAACTTCAGAGAGACTACTCTTAAACAGCCTAAACATCTCCCCATTTTTCTTGTGCCGGTCTGTTTTCCCCACTTGCTTAGTGCACAGGTCTTTTATTGCTCTAACAGCAGACATCAAGCTGGCTACAACAGGGCAGCCGGGTCTCTAATTTTTCATCACCTTCAGAAATCATTTTGATACAAACGTAGCAGTTTCCTTGCTACTAGCCTCCTTGCTATTTGACTTCAGAAAACTGAAAGAGGCTGACTGCTTTGCTTTTACCCACCCTGTGTCAGGAAATGTCTTTCTAACTCCCTTTCTGCTGGTGGTAAGAATGCTACATTTGGCAGCATCAGGAAAGCTTGCACTGGGAGAGTCCTGTCTGCTTTAAGTTTACCATCTTGTGCATACTTCAGCATTTGCAGGTAAAACAGACTACAACCAATGCCAAATTATAAGGCATCTCAGGAGGATTTCACGCATGCTTTCAAGTCTTTACTCTGCCACTGGCTCACTCAGTGTAGTCCTACTGGTCTTCTGTGTAACCTGTCACTTTTTCTAGATCACTGTCTTGACATGTTGTCTTTTCCATAAATAAAAAGACTGTCTTAGAAATAGTGGTTTCTGACAAAGCTGGAGTCTTGAGAGCAAGCACACACTTAACAGTCCTTGAGGGATTGTATCCAGCTTCAAAGATCTGTGGGGTTTGGTTTTGTTTCTTTGGGGGGGGGGAAGAAAAGGCAATCTCCTCACAATATATAGCAGCTGAGTCCATAGTTATAACAGTACTACTAGTTATGCCTTATGCTGCCACCTCAAAGCCCCTCTCTTATGCTGACCTTCTAGGTACCTGTAGTCAGAGTGGAACTGCTGCTGTGTTTTCCTCCTTCCTCTGGGTGTGCTTGGAAATCCTCTGCTACAAATGGAGGACCTAAGCATCTCCAAGTCAGCTCTTTGTAGCCTAGCCTGCTGCAACAGGGGAATAGCACTCCTGCCAAACTGCAGCAGTACCTTGATATTGCTGCTCCCTGCAATGACTGAGCAAACCGTGAGATGAAGCTGTTCCCCCTAACACAGTTATCAGGCCCCACTGTGCTCCCAGACAGGTGACTGCTGGGCATACAACTACCTATGTGAATTGATATCTGCATGTGGGAGGACAATGCTGTGTGGCAACCCTTCTCCTGCAAAGGCCCATCTACCTGTGCAAGACAAGGATAAAAAAAAATAAATAAATGATGCATTCTACAATAACCAATGTCTCCAATCTCTGTCTGTGCCTCAGTCTCTTCTACAGATCACACTCTTCATCCAGTTTTCTATTTCAGCTCCTGCTCATCCCCATATAACGGATGATTGCTCTGATATTTCTGAATTAGTTCCAGAGCAGCTTGCTCGACAAAGTAACTTATGGCCCTGTGATTACGATCTCAGGTAGATGGTCATTTATCTAAGCTTGCAGCAAGAGGAAGACCCTTCTGAGTATTTTCACTGCAGGTCTTTAGAAATATGTCTGTGAATGTTTCTGGAGTGTCTTTAGCTGAAGGAGGGTATTTGCCTTCCTTTTTACTGCTCCAGTTCTATTTCAGTTTCACAGAATCACAGAATATTCAGGTCTGGAAAGGACCTCCTAGATCACAGAGTCCGACCATACCCATAAAAAAACCCCACCTAACTACCCTGATCAAACACAACTTCAAAAACACAAAATAACCCCTTACATGCCTGCCACTGGACCATGTCCTGAAGCACCAGGTCTACCCATTCCTTAAATACCTCCAGGGATGATGACTCAACCACCTCCCTGGGCAGGCTCTTCCAGTGCCTCACCTTTCTCTCAGTGAAGAATTTCTTCCTAATATCTAATCTAAACCTTCCCTGCTGCGACTTCAGACCTTTTCCTCTGGTTCTGGCAGTAGTTACTAAGGAGAAGAGGCCAACCCCCAACTCTCTACAACCTCCTTTCAGATAGTTGTACAGGGCAATGAGGTCCCCCCTCAGCCTTCTCTTCTCCAAACTAAACATACCCAGCTGCCTCAGCCTCTCCTCATATGATTTGTTCTCTTAAACCCCTCATGAGCTTGGTAGCTCTCCTCTGGACACGTTCCAGCATCTCACTGTCTTTCCTATAATGAGGGGTCCAGAACTGAACACAGTATTCGAGATGAAGCCTCACAAGTGCCAAGTACAAAGGCACGATAACTTCCCTTCTCCCGCTCATCACACTATTCCTGATACGAGCCAGGATCCCACTGGCCTTCTTGGCCACCTGGGCACACTGCTGACTCATATTAAGTGGGCTGTCCACCAGCACCCCCAGGGTCCTTTTCTGCTGGGCAGCTTTCCAGCCACTCATCCCCAAGCTTATAGCATTGCCCGGTGTTGTTGTGACCAAAATGCAGGACCCAGGACTTGTCCTTGTACCTCATACAATTGGCCTCGGTCCATCGATCCAACCTGTCCGTGTCCCTCTGTAGAGCCTTCCTGCCCTCGTGCAGATCAACATTCCCACACAATTTGGTTTTGTCTGCAAACTTACTGAGGGTAAGTTTCTTTAGTTCTCATACCAAAATGTGTCAAGACCAATACATGCAAAGCTGTGATTGTCACATCCTCCCTCTGTGTGGGTGAAGGCCCAAGTCTTCTTGTGTGACCAGGTGGTATGGGGGGCATGCCATCCTCAGCCTTGTCTGAAGTATCTGTGTACTTTCACGGTGGTCTGCTCAAATGCCAGGAGGGCACCTTAAGGTGAAGTTAAATGCAGGACTTCTTTAAAGACTGCAGAATGGCCAGTGGGTTAGGGGAGATGGTTTCTTGGCCAGACTGCCTTTGACACAGCCTTTTTGACTGTACCCAGGAACATAGGAAAACAGAGGACTAGAACGGAAATGTCTGATCTGTTCTCATTTTAGTTTGTGGACTTCTCATTTAAGGGACTATAACCTTTATTGTACAACTTTTTATTTCTTGTCCTGCTGGAAGGTAAGAGGATCTTAAGGAAGAAGGGTTGACAGGTTGGTTTCTACTGCCCCTTGCTTGGCTTTATAATCTATTACACACAAAATAAGAGCAACTCTTCCTCTAGTTATAAAGAAAGCCAAAGGAAGGGGGTCGGGGGGAAGGTATTTTCTTTGTTTGAAAACTGTAGCAGATGTCTGTGGCAATAAAAAGGCAATTATACTCGTATTATCATGAGAATTTCCAGCAGGAAATCTTGACAAACTCAAAGTTTACTTAACTGAGATAAATACAGTAGACAAATAGCAAACTGAATTTAGTTTACTCTTGTACACAGGTGTACTACACATTTCCTCAAGCCATGATTCACAGCCATAACCTTTCCTAATCACAGGCACAGCAAGATACGTCAGGAGTAGGAAGGGGCTCATGTTATAAAATACAGCTAGAGATCCAAACTTTCTCCAAAGTTTTGGTGTATTTGGAGCTGGTAAACAGGCTTGGACTCATTTCTGTATCTCTAAATGGAAGGAACCAAAGGGTCCAATTTGTTTTTCACCCTAGACATTTTATGCTGCTCTGAGGATGCAAGTTTTTGATTGAAAATATCTATAGGGTGTCCTCCACTGGCACAGAGCTCATGGCACAGCTAAGAATTGATTTCTTCCCCTTCTTACAGCAGCCTGGGAAGCAGCTAGTCTCTAAGGCTGCTCTGATTTATACTGGGAACAAGGTAAACCCTGGCAGCACTTAGAATCTGGGAGGCCCACAGATAGCATGGATGCAGTAATATAAATAAGGGTAATATTCTGGGAATTTGGAGAGTTCTGCTCTTAGACTACTGCCAAGCAGTACTTCAAGAAAAATTCTCCATTCAATATTTTTTCCAGACAGGCAAGCATAAAAAAATATGTAAAAGCTAGCTGTACTCTGTTTTACCAGTCCCTTTGAATAGAAAATCACTAGGTATCTGTCTGATAACACACCACATTCTTCTTACAATTTAAAGTTTGTTAAATTAGTTCTTCTCACCTCAGTGAGACAACATTTGTATATGAAAGGTAGTCTTAGCTTGCAAAATCAAATTTGAAGGAGGCTAGTTAGGCTTTCCATTTTCTTTCTTATCGAAGAGCAGCTTAGAAATGTGTATGCTGTTTACTGGTTGTGCTGCTGTATATGTGATACAGATTTACCCTCTGAATATACTGACAACAGAAAAGTCATTGACTTTAGGACCATTGCTGAATTATTAAATAATTTTATTATAATAACCAACTACAGTGGAATTATTAAACTAACTGCAAATGAATATCCAGTTTTCTCAGCCGTTTTCTGAGAGATCAAGTGGTATTCAGAAGTAAAGACTTCTGCTTAGAAAGAAAAAACACCAACATTTTACGGTAACTTAGAACCTATAGCACTTGGATTAAAATATGCAGACAGTTGGAAGACTTGCTTTATCAACAACTTAATCTTGTTTGAGATATAGCATGTTGTACCACTTTAAAAGGCTTTAATAATAGGCTGTTACTGTTGAAATAGACCATATTATAAAGGATGGAACATTAAGACTGTCACCCAACACTTTTTACTGTTCAGTATGTATATGTGTATCTGCAGTTCTGTTATTTAAACCCTCAGATGCTGCCAAACTGTGTACAAAGATTTTAAGCCACCTCGGTATCTACCCTCCCGTGAGTTGTTTGGCTATTGGAAGAAGCATAAATCAGAGCAATCTAAAGGCTATTCTGTCTTATGGCAACTGTTATCAGCACACTGTTCGTGTAATCAGGGGTTGTTAACCATAAAGATCTTCCTTCCATATACTATTTTGCCTAGCTTTGTGTCTTGTACCACCACCAAGAAAAAAATACAAGGGGAGCATCTTTATATCATGACAGACTTATGAAGAGAGTTTCCAAATGGCCATTTAAGACAGCCTTTTCCTAATGGAGAAAATATGCTTGGAAGCAACTTGAAGTCTGATGAGCATCCTGACCTGAGGTGGGACCAGCTGAATATTAACGTTTGTTTGCCACATCCTGGCAAGAATTGATGGTATAGCCATGCTCCTGTGAGACTGAATCACCCTGCTGAGCACCAGCCTTAATATTTAGTTTCATTTTTTCATTAGATATCGCTCAGTTCTCAGATTGTGGCCATCTTTGAATGACTGCACACAATCAAATAACCCTTTACTCAAGGTACTCCACACTAGGCAGAATTCAACTATGAAGGGCTGAAATAAAAATAAATAAATTAAAAAAGAATTCAAATTGAGCTGTGAGAGTATTGAATGCATTCAGCCTTGCAGAGCTCTACACTGGAGTGTTTGTTATAAAATTTATGCTTACCAAATTGAGGAGAAAGAGGTTTCTCGTGTAACTGCCATATATGCAAGGAAAGACAAATAACCAGAGCAGTACAAGTAATAATACATACTGCAATTCTTATTCAAACTTAGCAATAGACTGAAAAATGCATGTTAAACAAGCTCCAATGATAAATACAGTTGAGGAAATTGGCATTTATTTATTGACGTTCTGTGTGTAATAAGTATGATTAACTCTTCATAGACACTTCTTCACGTAGATCTGCAAAACCAAACAGCAACGCAACCTAAAAAGAACTTTTAAGTCTTGCTCCCTCTCAACTTGTATATGCTTGCTCATATTGTTTCTCTTGTCATAACAGACTGTGTGAAAAGTGTCAGCCCTGGAACTGGTTGTCAAGGCCCACTGCATGACTGAATAGCATATCCCACCCCTCTTATGCGGAAAGAAGTTGCTGAACTCACCACAAACTCTGTGGGAGAGAGAGGAGTGACACATAGAATAGAGCTCACACTTTCAGAAGGAATGAGCAAGAAGTGGGTGCTAGGCAGAAAAATAGTCAAAAAAAAGTGTTTGTGGCAAAGGCCACAGTTGTGTTACTGACGCAGGAAAGGTAACAGGAAAGGTCAAGGTCATTATCAATATTGTAGTGAATAACAGTAGGCTCTGTAACATCTGGGGGAAAAAAAAAAAAATTAAACCCAACCAGATGAAAACAACACAATGTGCAACTTTTCCACAGCACCTACTGCCATGATCTGAGAAGGAAAACTTCCCTCCACTCTCCAAACTTTGGTCAATGTAATGTGAGTTATGAATGGTACTTACTAACCAGGCATCTGAGAACTATGGTTCCCCAGGGGACATTGGCGCCCTCTGCAATCCTTCCTGCTGACATAGCCTTTAGCAATAGGACTGTGGCTTTGTTCCCAGTTACAGCACACATCCACTTATGGGGCCTGCTGATTGGTGTGACAGCAGCAAAGGAGTGAGAAAAATATTTCACTTGTGCAGAGCTTTAGTGTACGAGGCAAGTACAAAGAGCATTGGCTGCCCAGGGAGGTTTCAGAGTCTCCTTCTCTGGAGACATTCAAAACCTGCCTGGACGTGTTCCTGTGCGACCTGATCTAGGTGATCCTGCTCTAGCAGGGGGGTTTGACTAGACGATCTTTCTAGGTCCCTCCCAATCCCTGATGTTCTGTGATTCTGTAACTCTTTACCTACAGCACAGGTAGACACAGGATTTCAACTGCTTCTCCCCTCCTCTGAATTTGGAAGAGTCCCTGGCTGTTGCCCAAGTTCCTAGTCTAACCCAGAACAACCTTAAAGCTGCTCTAGAGCTGTTTGGTTGCCCGCAACATGCTGCTGTTGCGCAACCTGCAGAACAGCATGGTTCGGGCATCCTCAAGCCATGCTTGGGAATTGGATGCCACAGATTTGGCTTTATGAGCTAACTGCTGAGGACTAGGCTTATGGTATCTGTACACCGTACGAATGTGGCACGAACCAAAATGTGACTCGGTATTTATGTGTGAGTTTACCCAACATTACAACAAAGGAGTATCTCCTCCTTGCTTTCCCAGCTCTGGAGACCAGTGGTGCTCAGAAGATGGGTGCAGAGGTGCGTTGCCTAAAGATCAAAACATGTCCCTCTATTTTCGTCGATGTGAGGCAAACCAGAGGGAAAGCTGGGAAAATTGTCAGGGAACAGATTGTAAAAGCGTGCTTAATTTTGTTTGCAAGATAAATAATCGGTACTAGCTAAAACCCTGCAAGTTGTAATTTCTAGTATATTACTACTAATTAGTAAATGTATTATAGCCTAATTTGATCTCTAGGAGAAGACACCTTTTAAAAAAAATTGTTTTCTGTGAAGTGATCAAACAGGCAAGGAGGCTATTGTTAGGGGTTGGGTTGGTTTGGTTTTTCTTCTTTTTGCTGCTGAAGAACAGTGCTCTTATTTTATGTCTGTGGAATCTGTTAATGGCCATTTCCCTACCTCTTTCCATTTTCTTCCTTCTTTCACAAAATGTTGGTCTCTGCTCCTAATCTGGTGTTCCTATTACTGTGCTAATAGCACATATAGATGCCTATTAATTCTGCTCTATTGGAGTATGCAGCGGATAGTATACCAGGGAGGACAGAGGTTTTGAGCAACACTGTTTGTTACCAGTTTCATCGTGGAGTACCAGTTGTGAGGCTTCCCTCTTTCCCATTCCATCCCTAATGAGACTGTGCCTGTCTGCGTGCTTTGGTCTCACAATTTGTGGGACTTCACTAAATCAAGACAACCACGTCAGTGTTCATTCTTATCCTGTTCCTATACCAGTTTTCCTCTACAACTGCCTCAGCAAAGTCACCATCTACCCAACATCTGCTTTCCTGTACCTTACTGTCTATTCCCATGTCACCCTTCCTGTACAAACCAGTACTGTTAACGTAACTTCTCTGTCTTCTATACTTGAAAGCTTTTTTGAGCCTCAGGTCTTCTTGAACTGTATTAGTAAAACGTATGTTTTTCTTTTGATCAGGAAGATGTTTCCAGAAGCTCCTGTTTTCCCTCTTTTTTTTTTTTTTCTCTTCCTCTTCCCTCTTTTTTTTTCCTCTTCCTCTTCCCTCTTTTTTTTTTCCTCTTCCTCTTCCCTCTTTTTTTTTTTTCTCTTCCTCTTCCCTCTTTTTTTTTTCTCTTCCTCTTCCCTCTTTTTTTTTTCCTCTTCCACTTCCCTCTTTTTTTTTTCCTCTTCCACTTCCCTTTTTTTTGTGTTTTTTTGAGGTTTTTGGTTTTTTTTTTTTTTCCTGTGTTGCCTTTTGGTGGAGACAAACCCCCATCAATAAGTGGGTTTTATGTATTGAAAAGTATGTTTTCCCTTGTTTCTGCCTTAAGTGATTCTATCCCCACTTAAAACACAAATGCATGTGTGCACGCACACAAACAGCCCCAAGAGAAACAAGAACCAAGAAGAGTACAGAAATTATTTACTGCATGCCTATTTCACTAGGAGTAGATACTGGGTAACTTTATTTGTGATTCAAATATTTTTGGATTCAGCTGGATTACTCAAAAATGTGAGGTTACTGAGGGATAGAAGCTTTTGTAGGTTTGGAGCACCAGATTTGCTTTAGGTTTTGCTTTGTCAAATACTGCTTAATTTTAGAAAGTATGCATCAACATAAATAATCAGAAAAATAATTTTGCCTAATAGCATCATTTTTATTTAAGTTTTTTGTTGTTGTTGTTTTGGGGTTTTTTTTTACTGTGTTTAGTGGTATTGATTTATTTTCTAAAAGACTTCCTCTGATTTTTAGACAGAACTGAAATCAAATCCCTCAGGCTTTAACTGTGAAGCTGGAGCAGCTTATTAGGATTTTTAACATTCCGAGTTGCTTTCTGAACAGATTGCACCAGCTAGTTGATGAAACTTGAGCTAATTACTCTAATGTTGACAAATGTACTAGCACAAAAAAAGTCACATTTAAAAAAAATAAATAAAATTGAACCTCTTCAAGAAATGCTAAGTAGACTCAGTGATTTGTGGGTGTAATAGAGATATTTTTGCAGACATTTCTTCAGGAAGAGCATGAAAAGAAAATTATTGATAAAAACCTTAACCCACAAAAAAAAAAACAACCAAAACCAATCAAATGAAAAAACAACCACACCCCACAAATAATCCAAACTAGTATATATGAACATTGAGCACTCACTAATCATCTGAGAATTGTTGATGAAAAATACTCAGGATTTTAGAAAGTTGAAGTCAATCAATTTGATAGTTGATAGGGTGAGAAAATACCTTCTCAGAGTGGTCTTGTTATATTAGGAGGTACTGTGCTTTCTACAAAGCTTCTTGGTCTGTAGCATTATACCCAGCAAAATTGGGTCATGATCACTCAGCACAGTCAGTAGCTCCACAGGGTTCTCCTATGTGCTGAGTTGGTTGGTACAGCATTGAGTTCCCTGAACTTGAGTTACTAGAGGTAGGTGAGCTTAGCCTACAAAGAGGAGATGGTATCAGAAAAGAGTCCCTGCACTTTAGGAGTGCACAAATTATCCATTCTATAGATTAGGTTAAATCCAGCCTTGGAATAGCTACATTAAAATCTGGAGAGATCTATAATTCCTGAAATAAGGACAAATTTAGGCTTGCAATTAACATTTTTTTTTTTTTTAAATTGTGCTTGACTGTGTAGAAGCAGATTCTTAAATGAAGAAGAAATTAGTAAGGATATCATGTTATGAGATACACTTATTTTAAAGAAAACCTGAAAAAAACCCACCATCACCCCCCTAAATGAAGTATAAATTTGAAGACATGAATATGTGTTGAAGGTAATCCAAACACCCTTAATCCTGCCCAAATCTTGCTTGTCAAAAACCAACCAAAAATGCTTAACTGATTGCTGATAGTTCAGTTCAGTGCTCTTTAATCATAACTGGAAGCAATGTGGCTATATGACATGAAGGTTTCCTGCCATTTAAACTTAATATGCCTCAGAGAAATGTACAGTCTTCTCTTTCTTTTTTTTTTTTTTACTATTTACTTAATAGTTTTGACCTTTCAGCAAATTGTCCTTATCCGTCATTACAGTGCATGATCAATCATTTCATGCCTTATCTATAAAATATCAGCAAGAGGAGAAAGTTTTTGTTATATTGCTTTTCTTGAGGTTTTTTGGTTTGTTTTTGGTGTTTGTTGTTTTGGTTGGGGTTTTTTTTCCTCTCTATCAGAGTATCTTCCTGTTTATTAGGAAGAAGGAAGGAAGAAAAACTTCAAGTTACAGTGCTATTTGTTAATGGTCAGTACATCAAAATGTACTAAACAAGCCATGTTTGTGTATCAGTAACTTCCTTCTGAATTTTTAAGGAATAAACAGAGACAGAAATAACTGGGGATGCTATATACCTGTCCATAGATACATATACAAGTGTACACTTAGTGTGAATGTGGTCTGTGTGAGGACAGGTCTTTAGCTAAGACAGGACTTGAGATTTCTGGAGATTCAAGTAACCTTCATCTCAACCAACCTGTGAAAAGGTAAAATTTTAAGGAACACTTATATTGTAGGAACTGACATGGCATTTACAAACTCAAAACACTACTTAATGAGATTTATATGCAGGAGAAAGCCATAATGGTTCAAGGATCATGAGCTTGTAGGAACACAATGTGACACTCTATAATATTTCAAACTGAGGCCTGAACAGTCTGCTGTTCTCAAAAGCCTCTCTGGTTTAAATGTAATGATATGTAAACATGTCTAACATTTCTTTTTCCAGAAATCGCATGTAGGCTGCTCCCCAGAGGAGCACTTTGCTATGTTCCAGTGAGCAGTATAGAAGAGGCTGCTGGCTTATCCATACAGTTCCTGAAGAGCAGCACAATGCTGCTTGTAATGAGGGTTAAGTGATTTAGGATGTGAAGTACTTTTGGAAACCACGCTTTTGCTTCTCATCTTCATTTTCCTGATTATAAACCAGACGTAATAGCACTTCTTGACTTCCCATGGGATGTTGAGAAGATGAGTACATGATACATTGAGAGAGCTGTAGCTACTGCATGGTGACCCAGTAATGGGTACCTTCAGGTAAACAACTTCAGCATAAACATCCAATTGCATCCCTAAACTAAAAAATGACAAGCGTATGTTTAAAACTTCTTAAATGGTTTATGTGGCGTTGATTTTTTTGCATGGTGGCGAGTTCTTTTGTGTTGTTATTTCAGGGAGGAAGAGTAGTCATGCAAATTATTTTGAAAGAACAGGAGAACTTGAGGGAATACACATCAGGCAGAGTAAGAAGGAAGGAGACCAAGCATGTAACAAACTTCATGCATGTATTTTTTTTGTGTGACTATTTGGCATTCCTTCTTAACTGAAACAAGTTAGTCTCCCCAGTGTCTGTGAACACCAAGGACATCATTCATTATCTGAACCTTTAAAGTGTCATGGTTTTATTTGGGATAATTGGAGTTTTTCTATCAACAGTTTTTCTGTGAGCCTAACACAGATCATGAAAAGAAAAATACAAAGAAAGGTGAAGATACAAACGTGCTACTAAGATTTGGGGCTTGTAAGGCATTTTGCACAGCTCTAGTTATAATTCTTTAAAATATACATACATCCCTTTGATGTTGTATTGGAATAGAAGCCAGACATAATAATAGCAATTTAGTTGCTGTTCACTGCTGAAGCCAATGAGCAGTAGAGAAACAGGGTAGGGTGCTTTGAAGTTCTTGGTACTACCTAGGAAAATATGCACTTCAGTGAGAATCTACCATGTGCAGGAGGCTGTTGTTGAGATGAGCTTTAAAGGCAAAAGAAGAGCAGGAGCCAGAAAGTTTATCTTCAGGTCTGTATCTGAATCTTCTTGAAGCTTGTGGAGACGTTTATATTCTTGTCCAGTACAACCAATAGAAAGGATCAAAGTTTTAAGTTGAGGTCCAAAGCAAAACTGGCACAGATTATGGACCTGTGTTTCCAGTTCTTCTCTGGTTTTGATCTCTTAATGCCTTGCTCTTCCATGGCTTTCCAGAAGTGCAATTCAATGGACCCAGTAAAACTGGAGGGGAGAACTGTATAATCGATTTTATTTTGCAGAACAGGATCCAAGCACAAAGCAATGTCTCATGGAGGTGCCTTGTGCATGTTCCCCCATCTTTGTAGTGGCATGGGTACGTCTGCATCCCTCATCCTCTAATCAGAAGGGCAGAGTATTGCTAAAGTCATTGTCTCTTAATGGGGTTAGTTCTCTTCATCTGATTTAGTTAATATGATTTATATTAAAAAGTCTAATTCATACTGAACACAGGAAAGAATGGATGTAATGAATACACAACTGATCAAAAGATCAAAACCATTTTTTTAACTTAGTATTTGATTGTTCCTTCTCCAAGGTGACCCTTCATAGCATTGCTCTAGCCTTTTATTAATATTTCTGAACTTAAGTGCTTGATCCTCTGTATCCCATTGCCCTTTTTGCTATTACTTACAGCACTGCAGCATGTTGCCAAATAAGAATATCTTTCACAGGATGGGACAATAGGCCTTCAGTTGTGTTTTCAAATGGCATGTCCCACCAGTTTGTGCAGTGGAAGGCCTGAAGGGAAGGGCAAGTGCATGTGCAAGTCTTGCACTGGGAGGGAGTAACCCCATGCACCAGTACAGGTTAGGATGCATGGAAAGTAGCTCTGTGGAGAAGGACCTGAGAGTCCTGTTGGACAAGAAGTTGACCATGAGCCAGAAGTGTGCTCTTGAAGCCAAGAAGGCCAATGATATTGTGGGATGTATTAAAAAGAGTGTGACCAGCTGGTTGAGGGAGGTTTTCCTCTCGCTCTACTCTGCCCTAGTGAGGCCACATCTGGAGTACTGTGTCCAGTTCTGAGCTCCTCACGAGAGACAGGGAACTACTGGAGAGAGTCCAGGGCTACAAAGATGGTTAAAGGACTGGAGCATCTCTCTTAGGAGGAAAGGCTGAGAGGCCTCAGTCTGTTTAGCCTGGAGAAGAGAAGACTGAGAGGGGATCTTAACAATGTTTATCAATATCTAAACGGTGAGTGACAAGAGGAAGGGGACACCACCTTTTAGTGATGACCAGTGATAGGATGAGGGGCAATGGGCACAAACTGGAACACAGGAAGTTCCACCTAAACATAAGGAAGAACTTGTTTACTGTGAGGGAGTCAGAACACTGGAACAGGCTGCCCAGAGAGGTTGTGGAGTGTCCTTCTCTGGAGACTTTCAAAACCCGTCTGGATGCATTCCTGTGCAACCTGCCTTGGGTGAACTTGCTTTAGCATGAGAGCTGGACTAGATTATCCCTAGAGTTTCCTTCCAATTCCTACCAGTCTGTGGTTCTGTAAGGAAAAACAAACAAAAAAACACCAAGCAAAAACCCCCAAACAAACAACAACAACAACAAAAAACCCAAACAACCAAAAAACCCCCAAAGAGCTGAAAACAAAACAAAACACCAAAACTAAAGTCTTGTGCCAATGAGCAGATTGTTTTGCAGGGAGGAGTAAAACAAAAAAAAATTAGGTTGGGTTGTTTGTTTTTTTGGTTGGTTTTTTTTTTTTTTTTTGAGAGAGAGCTTCATTCAATCTTTCAGCTCCAACTGAGAAATTGTGAAAAATCATTGCCTAGTCACTTTGTCTGCACCTCTCATGATGTTTGCTTTCTCTCTGCCACTTCTTCCTTTATGAAGAATCCTATTGAATCACTTCTTGAACTGAAGATGTGCAATCTTTGTTACTGCTTAATGCCTTCCTGTCATGGCTTTTTTTTCTATTTCTGTTATATCCTTGTTAGGAGAGGAGATCAGAACTGCACAGATGATTTGAGATATAAATACATAGTGGATTTATAGTGTCGTGACAACATCTTCTGGTTTGTTCGCTGTTCCTCTCATTCTTAACACTGTCTGCTTGTTTGATCACTAGTAAGCTCTGAAGTGGCATGTTTACAGAACTAGCTAAAATAGCTCCAAGATTCTGTTCCTTAATGGCAATAACTAGCATACAATCACTGTGAGATGAGGGGATGTCTTATTTTTCACCATGTGCACTGAATTTAATTTGCTCTTTTATTATGTTTACATCTTACTATTATGAAATTCTTTCACAAATCTTTAGAATTTATGATTTTTTTTTTCTGACTCTCAATTCAATACTGCCAGCAAGCCATGTTCGTGACTGAACACTCTTTGCCATCACTATTTACCCCCACCTCCAAATCTCTCATGTACCTGGCAAGCAGCCAGACCTGCCATGTCACTGGTGGGCTCCTGCCTTTTTCTGTCTCTATTGTATGTAGCCGAACTTCAACTCAGAGTGGCACAGGGCAAGGGGGAATAACCAGCTTAAAAATGGAATTCACTTGATCTCTTAGTTACAGAAACTTGAAGCAAAGAAAAAGCGTTTAAGGCACTATGTTGTAATAGAAAATTTATTGGAAAGGGAAAAAGAGTAACATGACTTTGGAGAGTTCATCCTACCATCCTGCTGTGCATTGAATACTCTTTTTGTAATACTGTAATGCTCTGACCTCACCTGGGCTTGAGCTTTGTCTCTATCCCCTTAAAAACCTTGTGAACATCTCAGTCTAAAACTCTCACTAATATGAGGTCTTTGGGAGTGGTGGCGTTGTGGGATGGGTGTTTTGTCATTGGTTGCCAAACAAACAAACAAAACCCAGTTTTTTAGTGTCTTAGAAATGACTGCAGTTACCCATGTATCTAACTCTTCATTGGATTTAATTTTAGTATAAAGCTATTGATATAGGTACACTGCAGAGAAGAGTTTTAGTGGTAAAAGGAAAAGAATGTGCTTGTGTGGATGAGAGAATTGGAAGGGAGTGGGGGCGAAGCGGTGACAGAGGAAGATTTGAATGGTGCAGCTGAACTATGCCTGCTTGGCACAGGGGAAGGAGATAAAAATAATTCCTTTCCCTAATTAGCAATAACACAGTTCACTGTTACAAGCAGGAAAACTTTAACTCCTTACTGGTATAAACTGTGCTTTTTGGTTTCTTTAGGGATTTTCCCATCTATTGTGTTAGAATCAGAACCACTTAACCAGCTTTCACAACCGGTCCAGTTGTTTGATGTCATTACAGACTTTCTAGCCTTTGCTTACTCCTGTTTTCATCAGGACCACCTATTCCTGCTCACTCAGTCTGTGAATAGTCACCAAAGAGTTAATTTGCACTTTAGTACAAATGAATGGATGGAAATTTCTAATGTGAGTATGGGAAACAGTAATGATTTTCTGATCAGTTATTACTTTTGCTTAGAAAGCAAAATTTACATCTCTAGTTAGGAAGGATTAGTTGCTTTCACTTCTTGTTAGTTTGTTTTGTTTTCATGCACCAGCAAAATGCTATAATGCTTGGTTTGCAAAACCTCACAGAGAAATGTGTTCGTACATACCCATTACAGGCCTTTTTCAGGGGAGAGAGAGAGAGGGGAAAAAAAACCCAAAACCAAACCAACAAAGGGAAAAAAAAATCCAAAACAAATGAAAAAACAAGGCCAAACAACAGAGTTTGAAAGGCTTTCTTTTGGGACTAATTTACAATTCTACTTGTTAATCTGTTTAATATGCACAGATGGTGGGAGAACTATGCAGAGATAATGGATAAACTAGTAAGAGGGGGCTATTTTTAAAGAAAAGGCAACCTTAACATTTATATCTAATCAATATTGAAGTTCTAAGTCAGCTAAGCCCTGTATTCCTAGCCAAATGACTGAGCATAAGTGTATTTTTATATGGTTCCTTAACGTTAAGTGACAAGCAAAGGCAGACACTTAAAAGTATTTGACATTCATAAGCATCCAAAAGACTTTCTGTCATCTTCTATTTATTCATTTACTAGACTAGAAAAAGCAATAGTGCTTTGTCTTTTCCCTTTCTTTTGGGGCAGCAATCAATGCACCCATGTCAAACCTTAGCTCTTCTCATCTAGACTTCATGGTGTCCATATCCCTTCTTCTCTTTCTCTTTGCTGTCATCAAACAGCTTTTTTTTGTGCTCATTAACAGTGAGGAATGCCACATCTGGAATGTCTAACTCCTGGTCTGAAAGGATTAAAGGGACATTGAGTGTATTCCTGCCTCTCCTGAAGTCACAGCCCCCTTCAGCAGAAGCAAACTGAGTGTCAATCAAAAATTGTTTGTAAAAAATTCCCAGTTTAAAATGAAGTGCCTTATTTTATATATCTGCTTTAAGAGTATTTTGGGTGCTTATCTGTTATAACACAGGAAGCTTTTAATTAAATAACAATAGTGTTCTACATCATTTTGAATGCTGGTGTGCATTTGCTTTGTATACTCAGCTTTGTGTGTAAAATGTATTCAGATTGTGTATATCATTCAGAGTAGAGTATAGGAATGAGGTTTTTTTGAAAATAAAGGAAACAGTCCTCTTTCTTTAAACATCAGAGGTGACTGTATGAAGCCTTTTTATTAAGTCTGTCCAAGAGTATTTAGGCAGCTAAGCTACTAAGCTAATTGTTTTGGAAGAACCTGAATATTTTGTCATAGGGAAATAAAAATGTTATTTTGAAATGGAGAGTTAAAGAAAAAACCCACAAAAAAAATACTAACAAAACAAACCTTGCAGGCAAAACAGAAAATTTCCTGAAGGGTTCTGAATAGTGTACTTTGCACACTAAACAAAAAAAAAATCCTTTTCACTGTTACTTATAACCAAATAAAAAGCCTTCTGCAAGTCAGTATGATTTAACCCTTTTAAAGCTGATTTTCATGTTTTCAAATTCCTATCTGTCTGTCTGCCTCTGCTAAATGTTATGAATACATTGTCTAATTTTAACTGGAGTGCAGTGGGGAGCAGTTTTTGAGAGTCTTGCTGTCCCTACAAGTTTCCAAAAAAATGGACAGAGTCCCACAGGTTCCTCTCATGGAAAGACTGCAGTGGGAACTTCAGTATCATATTAATACCTGAGTGTTGCAGGAATGAGTCAACCACAGGAAAAGATTAAACTTCCCCCTTGCTAGATGGAAGAACCCAAACACAGCACACAGAACCACATCGAATGAAGCTACATATGGTCTGCCCTGTGCTGTTGCCCTAGTGAGGGGTATTTTAGGATTTGGGATTTTTTTTTTTTTTTTTTTTTAACTTTATTAAAGGGATAGATATTTCAGCAGTTTACTATCTAGCACTGGAGAAACGGATGCCAAATATCACCTCTTCTCAAATGTGGGTGTTTTCTATCAGAAGAGAAAATTGATGTTCTGCAGATTCCTTAGTCAGTATCTGTGGAAAACTGTGTTGCTGTGCCACTTATCTTGCTGTCTCTTTCTACAAGCAGTCATAATGGAAATCCAACCAGGGCTATTCAGCTGCAGGATTGCATAAGCAGGAAAATACAGGTGACACTGATCAAGGATTCAGGGGACAGAGATATTCAAGTAATCTCTGGGTATCTCCTGTTATACCAACAGTTGCAGGGTCTCGAGAATAACTGTGCAGAAATGTATCTGAGTGCCTCACTCCTGAGGTGGACAAGAGCTTATGCTTTGAGAGAAAAGAGGCCAATAGATGTTCTTCCAGTTCATGCAATACAAGTGGGAAAAATTCAGAAGTATAATAATGCCACCTTTGGAATAGACTCATATTAGTGTTCCAGCCACAAGGTTAATGTTACAAGCAACATACTAACAGCCAGAGGCACACTTTTACTAACCTCTCCGTTTCCGAATTTACACTGTGTGTGACACCCCATTTGTAAGCACACAAAGCACAATTTAGCAATGTGCAGGGGATTAGTTAAGACTCACATAACCAAATTTTGTTAGCAGACAGCATCTGCTTTTGTAGCAAGCACTGTGCTTGCTTGCAGTTAGATTCTGCCTTGTGTGTTTCATTTCAGCCTCAGTCCAAACATCCTGCTTTGGACCTGTGAAAAACAGGAGCTTAACAATGGAAATGCTGCCGGTGACACTGCTGCAGTTGCAAATGATGCTATTATAATACTTAGCTGGTATTCAGGAGCTTTCAGTTGTGGGTTGAAGAGATCTGATTGAAAATCAGATATAGACATATATGGAGAATTCCAGGATCCCCAGTTTCCTTGAAGTTAAGTGGAGTAGGCACTTGATTATTATGAAGGCTAGAATTGGATTGAAGAATCATACTTAAAGGTGTAATAGAGCTCAGAAAGTGTCAGACCTTGGAAGTACCTAGCCCTTGATTGTAGCAGCTGGAAGTGATTTAACAAGTACTTGAGGTGACAGAATCAAATGCTTTATGTGATGAATGGGCTGTTTCAATATAGCAAATGATTTTGCTCTTTAAAAATCAGAATTAAACAGTTTGTTTTTTGTGAGGAGTGAGATCACAGAGCAATGAAGTGTATGTGTGCACGTGCCCAGAGATCTAGCATTTCCTGTTAATCTTGTCTTTATAATAATATGTTCACTTTTTTTTTTTTTTTTAATTTACTGCTATGCACTGGCCCTTCTCGATGGGAGCATGGGGAGTGAGTGTATTTTATGCACGAGGGTATTTTAAGAAGACGAAATAGCATGACCTATGTAGAATCAGCTCTTTTCCTTAATGACTTATAAGATGAAAAATATATTTGCTAAATAATGTTGTTAACCAAATTCAAGAGGCAAAAAACTTCAAATATCTGTCTCATAACGATGTTTGGCAACTGGGTATCCAGATGAATATATACAGAACTAGATGCAGAGTTGGGAGGAGACTCCTTGCATTCATGCAAGCCTGTGTGTTTGGGGGAGGGGGGAGAAGATTATTGAAGTAGTGTTCCACCTTAGATTCAGTCATAATGGCTTGCTTAATGTTGTTGCACCTATAATTCAGGCATCCTGTCTTAAAAGAAGTTCCACTCCTCTCAACACTCCCACCATACAGCAGGAAGATTTGTTTTTTCCATTCACTGCAACCAATACTTCAGTCCTTATCTTCCTATTACAGAAAAAGAAAATCCCACACTCCCAAATCTTCTTTGAACCTCATTCTATAGCTGTCAGTGAGAAGAACAGTTAATTATAATGTTAAGCTCTCTTGTATTTTTGTATAGGAAAGGAAATGTGCAGAGAGGAAATTTAATGTTAATTTTTGGTCTTCATATGAATCAGAATTACTTGGGCTGTTAACTGCTCTGCTGTTTCTGTTCAATTTTGAACGTGCTGAGTAATGGACACAGTCAGTCTCAAGGAACAAACAGAAAAGGAATTTCATTTTTAGGATCAGTCTCTTAACAGCACCAGGAACACCTTGGTATGTCAAGGATGACTTCATATTGAAGTGGAGTCACACTGCCCCTTGTTGATTTCTGATCTGACTTAGGGTCTAAGAGGGTTGTGGAGGGTTGGAGCTTCTAGTAGGGTACATTACTATAACTTCTTTAGGGCTAACCAGTTAGCAGCAAATGATCTCCATGTCTTCTTTTGATTCCCCTAGTCAGCAATGAGACATGCTGAGCTTTGAGCAGGCTCCAGCATGTGGACAGATGCAGCCTAGGTTCTTAAAGGCTGTATGTTGACTCACTTTTTTTGGGTTGTGTATTGACTGTTGACCTGAGCATCACTAAGCAGAGACAACAAACCTCTGCTAATTCAAGGTTTTCCAAGTCAGTACCGAAATACCTCTGAGTTGACTATTCCTCAACTCAAGTATTTAGAGAAACAGTATTCTTAAGACATGCAATATCCCTTGATTTTTGATCTGCCATGCTCAGAACTCTCAAGGGTTTTCTTCTCTTGTACATGACACAGCATCATATCCATGCACAGCAGGGGGGGAAAGTCTGGCACATCAGGTCTTACACTGGAGCAGCCCTTCATACAGCACCTTCCTCTTCCTCCAAAAGCAGCCAAAACCACTGTTTCTCTTTTGTTATATTTTCTTCACGTCCCAAACTTACCTGTTATGTGAGGAAAGGCTTTGCATTTACAAGCAGAAAGCGGATACTGTTCCTAAAAAAGGAAATGCAAATATAGCAGATTACCTCCTAAGCAATGCAATATCAAAGAATAAAGCAATTTCACCAAGTCCAACCCCTTCCTCAGGGAAGAGTGAACTTTGGCATTAGGCTAAAGTTAGGTTCAGGTAGACAAAAATGTTGAGCCAGGCTGATGCTGGGAAGCTGTTCAGTTTAGATTAGTGAAATGCTGTTAGTGGTGGCATATTCATAGGTACTACCATTATGTATCTGAAAAACATACATTGTTAAACCTCCCCCAGAACTAAAGAACAGGTTTGAAATGAACATTTTTATTTTTTTTTCTTCAGAGATATTTGCATAATTACACAGAGTGTGAGTGTTAATGAAGAGCTAGTAATAAAACTGGATGAATTAGCATGACTGAGTGACTTAACGCAATCCTGTTGATCATAGAGTTAGGGGTGGCTTGCATTTTGCCAGACTTTTTTTTTAGTAATCTCTTGCAATTGCACATTTGAATTTGAACTTTCATTAATTATAGCTTTATTTCATGAACATGAAACTTCATTGACTTAAGTGTTTACATCAGTAGAACACCTATTCTAAAATATGTGCACCTGACAAAATTGTTAATGAACACCTCACCGCCACCCCCAACATAAGTACATTTTGGAATTACTCCAGCTAAAGAAAGATATGTTTTCTTCCCCCCCACCCTCCCCCCACGTTCCATCCAGGATTTCCGGAAGAAAAAGGCCGTGCAAACCAAAAACAAAAAAGAAAAAAAAAAAAAAAAAAAAAAAAAAAAAGA